>JAPVLO010003769.1:0-20039 GCA_027257055.1 Cephalopachus bancanus
ATGACCATTCTGACTGGTGTGAGGTGATATCTCATGGTGGTTTAATTTCCAAGTACCCACCAACAAGTGACTGGATAAAGAAATATGGTATATATAAACCATGAGAATACAACACAGCTATAAAATGAGTAAAATTGTGTCCTTTAAAGGAACATGGATGGAGCTGAAGACCATCATCCTAAGTGAACTGACTCAGAAACAGAAAACCAACCATAGCATGTTCTCACCCATATGTGGAGATAAATGATCACACAAATGGAAACTATAAACACTGGGGACACCAATAAGTGGGGAGATGGGGAGGAGGATTAAGGTTCAGAAACTACCTATGGGACACAATGCTCATTACCTGGGGAATGGGCTACCTGTGACTAAATCCCCACTACTATGCAATATGTCCGTGTAATGAACATACTCACGTACTCCTGAATCTAAGACTTAAAGAAAAAAATGAAGCAAAGTTCCCAGAAAAAAAGTTAAAACACACAGATCTTGCTCTCCCAAGTTCTCTCTCTCTCTCTCATTCTCTCTTTTTATAAGGATTTCAAAGACACAAAAAGGAATCAAATATATTTCTCAACCCTTGACATGCTATAATCAATGACCTAACAAGCTCCTTTACTTTCCTTGTCATTATTTTTAAAATTTTCTTTCTCACAAAGATTCATCTAATTTGCATCATCCTCCCATTTATATGTATCCACTCTTTGGCATTTGCTGTATATTCTTTCTTGTGTCTAATTCTTTTATTAGTCAAAATCAGATTATGTTGACTTTTGTGATCTGGGCTTTTGTATCTTATTTCAATAAAGATTTTTTTTTATTAGCTTGATTGCTTGACTTTCATATTTAGGCATTTTATTATTTGAAGTTAGTTTTTTTGTATTGGTATGTGCTAGAGGCATTTTTCTTTATGTGGTAAATCAAGCTTTTAGTTTTATTTTCAAAAATTTCTACCATTTCCCTGACGTTGTGTAGTATAGCCATTATTATTTAGCAAGTAATCTTTTCCAATTTTTATCTTTCTATCTATTCAGTCAGTTAGTGTATTCCTGAACCAATACTACTGATGATTTTATCATTTGGTGCTGCACTATGTCTTAATATTTAAAAAGGATGCATTTTCCTTTTTCATAAATTTTGAAAATTACTTTGGCAATTTATGAAAATGTATCTTTTTGTATAAGTTTTAAAATACATTTGTTAAGTTTCTCCCCAAATCTAGTTTGAGTGTTGAATGAAAAATCAGTGAATTTATAGATTTGTGTGAGGATAATTAAAACTTTTCACATTGTATTTATTACATTCAAGAGCATATTAGATCTCTCCATTCAGATCTATTTTGATATCTTAATAGAATTTTCACAAATTCTATAGACTTCTCAAGCAATCTTTGCTAGATTGATTTCTAGACCACTGGTGTTTTTTGGTATCACAAATCACATTAGTTTTAATTTCAGTTTTTAGTTACTTATTGCAAGTATATTGTTGAATATACTTGTAGAATGACTTACTGAGCTGGAAGATAAGGTTGAAGAAGTTTCTTAAAAGGCATTAGTAGGCTATAAAGAGATGAAAGAATAAAAAATGAAGTCAAAAGAAAAATAATAGGAGAAACTGCAACATCCATCCGGGAGAAGATAAACATGTGGAGAAAATATTTAAAGAAAAAAATTACTTGTAATCTGTTAAAATTAATGAAATATGTAAGACAATATTTAAAAGGCACATAGAGGAATGAGTAGGAGAGATAAATGTAGAAAGAGTAAAAATGTAGATATAATGACCTTTAAGTGTACTAAAGACAAAGCAAAGCAAAACTGATGATTTTAAAAAGAAAAATTAGATTATTCACAAGAAAGCTAAAACTCACTACCTATTAACCTTGATAAGAACAACACTTAGCCGGGCTCGGTGGCTCAGCCTGTAATCCCGCGCCTTTGGGAGGCTGAGGTGAGTGGATTGCTGAGCCCACGGGTTCGAGACCCGCCTGGGCAGCGAGACCTCATCTCTACAATAAATCAAAAAATCAGCCGGACGTGGTAGCGCATGCCTGTAATTCCAGTTACTTGGAAGGCTGAGGCGGAAGGATCGCCGGAGCCCAGCAGGTCGAGGCTGCGGTGGCCGGGAGCTGCCACTGCACTCCAGTCTGGGCGACAGAGTGAGACTCCAACTCAAAAAAAAAAAAAAAAAAAAAAAAAAGAACAACACTGACTGTAAAATATATTTTTTTATTTAATTTTAAAGATGTGGGATATAATTCAGTGTTGGGTATATAAATGATCATTATGCATGTACCTTTGTTGATGAGGTGTGCCCCCCTCCCTTGGCAGTTTCCCACTACTGTCAATCCTTTTCTTAAAGTATTATGATAATTGTTTAAGTTCCGTTTATGAGTGAGAACATGTGATACTCTGTTCTTTGTCTCTGTGATAGATCACTCAGTATTATATACTCTAAGTCCATCCAAGTTGCTGCAAAGTTCATAATTTTGTACTTCTTTATGGCTCCATAATATTCCTTTATGTATATGTACCACATTTTTTATCCATTCCTCTTTCAATGGACAGCACGGTGGGTTCCATGTGCAAAAAGAATTTCAAAAATAAAAAAATAACAAAGGATTTGCTCAGGTACTTTTTTTGTAGAGTGATTTAAGTTCCTCCAGGTATATTCCCAGAAGGGGGATTGCTGGGTCACAATAGCAAAAACATGGAACCAACCGTGTTGCCCAAAAGAAGTGGACTGGATTTTTAAAATGTGGTGCATGTACGTGATGGAATATTATGCAGCCATAAAGAAGGACAAAATTGCAGACTTCACAGTAACTTGGATAGATTTAGAGTGTATAATACTGAGTGATCTATCACATAACAAACAACTGACTACCACATGATCTCACTCATAAATGGACCCTAAACATTCACCATAATACTGTAAGAGGAGCAGGAAGATGGTGGCCAAGCCAGTCAGACTATGCAAGTCCCAGTGTGAGTGAGTGAGTGTATGGAAAGTTTTGTGTACATGTACGAGTGGGCGTGTGAGTTGCTGACTGAGTGTCTTGACTCAAGAACAAGTGGCCAGGACTCTCCTGGTGAAGCAGCTTATGCCGTAGCTGCTGAGTTTGGACTCTAGTGATTGCTAGAAGGCAGAAGCCAAGTGCCATTTTTTTAAAATCAGCAAAATCCTTCCTGGGAAGAAGATGCTGGGAGAGACTGACTAAGTGGGACTCATGAACAAGTGGCCAGGGCTCTCCTGGTGAAACAACTGGTGCTGCAGCTGATCTGCTTGGTTTCTAGCACTTCCTGGGTCACAGAAGTCAAGTATCATTTTTAAAAAAACTGACAAAAGTCTTCCTGTGATTAAACAGTGGGGGAGACTACCAGCTCCAGGCTCTGATTCACCACTGCAGCAGGAGAGACTGCTGGCTCCAGGCTCTGCCTCATCACTGCAGCACCTGATTCGACACTGGTAGCAAGGACTGCAGAGGGACCCCAGAGGCAGATCCCCACTGGAAATGATGAAAGAGGTACCCTGTCACCTTCTTGAAAGTGGGACAGGAAAGTGCTCTGACTTACTCACCAAGGAGCAGTAGACTCAATCTCTATGACCAGCAGATCAACTAGTCAGGGGTTGATTGTGATCCACAGTGAATATCCTGAAAGCGCAAACTTCAGAAGGACCTGAGAGTGCTGAGTCTCAGGCGCCCCACCCCCACCCTGATCCATCTGCTGAACAAAGTATGTGGCCAGGAAAGGATACTGAAGAACTCCAAAGCCATCATTGGTGATTCTGGGCTGACCCAACCCTCCCCTCCCAAGCAATCCTCTGAACATCAGACCCACACAGCTGGGACATGACTGAGAGGCATGAATCCAGACAGACTCTGGAAGGCAGCTGCAACAGGTATCCACTCCAGGATAGGCCTGCCTGGGTCATCACCCATGAGTACCTGGGGAAAAGACAATCCGCCATTCTCTGCAGGAGACAGTAGAGAAGCAGATGAGAGGAACAATTACAGAATCTGCCACAAGAGGGCAGGTTTTTTAAAATTTTCGATTAAATTTTTTGCCTGTTAGTTTTTCCAATTTAAAATTTTTTTTCTTTTGTGCTTGGAGGTGTATGTAAGTATTTGACATGTATCCCCCTTTTAAAACTTTTTCTCTGTCTTTTATTTTTTGTTTTCTGTTTATGTGTGTATGTGAATGATTGTTCAACTTTCAGTTTTTTGTTGTTGTTTGTTTTTCTTTTGGTCCTCACTTTTTTAAGCTTAATGTGTGTGTGAATATATGTGTGAGGGTGCAATTTGAATTCCTATTTTTTAATTTTTTAATTTTTAAAAAAAATTTCTGTTCTTTCTCTTTTTCTTCTCCATTCATTTTGTGCTGGCTGTGTGTGTGTGTGTGTGTGTGTGTGTGTGTGTGTGTGTGTGTGTGTGTGTGTGTGCTTGGTTTTTATGGTTTTCTGTTGTTGTTGTCTTTTGTTTTGCTTTGCTTAGTTGTTATTCCAGTTTGTTTGGGGGTGTGTGTGTGTCTGTCTGTGTGTGTGTATGTGTGTGTGTGTGTGTGTGTTCAATTGTTTTTTTGCTTTGGTTTCTGCTTTCATTGTTCTGGTTTTTTTTTCTTTTTTTTAAAAATATTTGCCCGTCTTATTTCATTCTACTTTTCTCTGTTCTCCTCATTGCTTTTATTCTTTCTTGGATTCAAGGGGTACACACATGTATCCATTGCATCATCATATAGAATGGTAGTGGGGAGTGGGTCCCAGGGAACCCATATCACAGTCAGTGAACATTATGATTTGCAAGTAGTTTCTGAATCCTGGTTCTCCATCCTCTACCTTATTTGACTCTCAAATCTACAAAAGACAGCAAAGCTTCCCACCCACATTCCCAATTCAAATAGAAAAAAATCCAGAACCTGGATCAGGAAGAACAGAAGGCTGAACAAACAACAGAAGTGAAAGCCTTTCCCACTGCCACTGAATAATGGAACTAAAGAGAAAAGAAAGAGACCTGTCACATGAGGAAAACCAACAGAAGACCACAGGTAATTTCAAGTATAACAATGAGAAAACTCCTGAAAAATAAGACCTCAGAGCCCAAACAATGGAAGTCACCAACAAATGGTCCCAGAATATGATAGGGATTAGGGAATGGATGGAAAGAGTGAATAAGACTAAAGAAAAATGAGATGCAATACTGAAAAAACTTGCAACAGAGATTTTGGCCACACAAAATTCCATTCAGGAAAGAAATAACAAGATAACATGCACGGAAACCAGAATCAATCCAGCAGGAGAAAGAATCTCAGAACTTGAAGACCAGAACATAGATTAACCTGATCTGTAAAAAACATAGAAAGAAAACTCAGAAACAAAGAACAAAGCCTACAAGAGATGTACAATTATATCAAGAGGCAGAACCTATGCCTGATTGGTATCCCAGAACAAGAAAGGGAGAACACCCTTGGAGCAAAACTTATAGGAGATTATCCAAGAAAACCTTTCTCATCTCACCAGAGATGTGTCTAGCCAAATACAAGAGATTCAGAGAATCCCCACAAGACATCAAATGAGAAGATCAACTCCTAAACACATAGTTGTTCACCTACACAAAGTAGGCACAAAAGAAAAAATCATAAAGGAAGCAAGAGAGAAAGGATAGACTACCTACTGGGGAAAACCAATCAGAATAGCAGCAGACTTATTAGGAGAAACACTACAAGCAAGAAGGGACTGGAGTCCAATATTAAAAGTCCTCAAAGATAAACAATTTAAACTAAGAATTTCTTAACCAGCCAAGCTCAGCTTCATCAGCAAGGGAGAATTAAAATCCTTCCCAGACATCCAATCCCTAAGAGATTATGCAGCTTCTAGACCAGCTCCATAGTAGACACTCAAAAAGGTATTAAGCACAGAAGAAAAAAAATAATGACCACACACTTCCCAAGAGAACAGCAGAGCACAGAATCAACAAAGAATACATTGCATCAGCAAACTAGAAAAAACACACATACATCAACCCCAAAGCTAAGAGAATAAGCAAACAAAGAAAAAACTTTATAAGAACATCATGACAGGAATAAACAATCACATTTCAATAAACAGCCTGAATGTGAATGGACTAAATGCACCACTGAAAAGACACAGGATGGCAAACTGGATAAGAAACCATGATGTTGGGAGCCAACATCTATAGCTACATGGCTGAGGCCTGTAAAGGCCCATCTGGAAGATCGCCTCTGACATAGGATATCAGTTATACCTATAATATTGGCGTGTGATTGATGACCAGTGTGCATACATGACAGTAAAACTTATAAGAAAAATCTCTATACGTCTGATGAAAGGTTATACAGCAGAATGACCTTGTCCTTTCTAAATCTTACTTCTTTCTAGATATTTTTCAAACTTCTATTCTCTGGTGAGTCAACTCTTAAGCAGTTTCCCCTAGAGCTAAGATTAGAGACTAAATTACCATCATAGTCTTATTGCCCTGTTCCTGGCCAGGCAGAAAGGATTGCTATTGTCCCATTACAGGTATACATTTCCTTGCCTTTGTGCTGTTAAATACCGAAAACTGTCTACACCCCAAAGCCATTAACTTGGCGACTATGCCTTTGTTTCATACCGAAACTCTGTCTGCCTCTGTTTACCTCAGCCTGAGGCCATGTGGCCATCCATTTCCTTACTCAGGGCTGTGAAAGCTACTATATGATTTCTAGAGTAGACTAGTTAGGATAAAATATAATTTATACACTTATAGTTATGTTTTAGAGTATATTTGAGTGGACTTGTGCTTGTTGTTTTGTTTCTTTTGGTTGCATTGTTTAGATATAATAGTTACTATACGATTTATAAAAGAATTAATGATAAGGTATTGGCTTATAGGATATAGCATAGTAGTAAAGGTCAATCATTACAAAAATTAAAGTTTAGACATAGGAAATTCATTTAAGTCATGGTAAGGTTTTATAATTTAAGAATAAGTTTTAATAGTTATAGAATTACAGGACACTACATTCCATAATAGATTAATAGAATAACTGAGTCATTTAAGTAAACTTATAGGTTATAGTATAGTGTTAAATTGATACTATTAATCATTGAAAACATTAGGAGTCAGTAAACTTGGATTTAACTTAGAAAAGTTTTTGTATTAATCAGGGTCTGGAACAGAGTATAATGTGAATGATTTATTGAACATTGTGGAGAACACTTTGAACAATCTGTATAAAAATTGTATATCTGTGAATTTAATGTAAGTTTTGTGAAACACGTCATGTATCATGGGAGTTGTAATTGTTTGCTTGGAACTTGCAAGTCTCGTGATGTGTAATTTGCATAGGAATGTGTACGCCCCCAAAGTGATTGACACACCGATGGAGGGTATGGAAAAAGTATATAAGTTGGAAGGAGTCAAAATAAAATTTGGCTTCAGTCCTGATCAGACTGTTCCCAGAAGAAATCGCCTCTGAGTGGTCTCTTCTAGCGCCATCTGGATTCTCCGTTGCGGTCCTAACCCTACCCTCCGTCGGGGCTGGTCCCCGACATATTGGCGCAAACCCAGGGACCTGACTTCGGTAATTATAAAAATATACTTTTCAGTTTGTTTCTCTCGTTTCCAGATGGATCTTGCCTAAGGGTGCTGCAGCCCCCCCGGAGTGCGCGGGTAGAGGCAAGTAAGAGTGAGTGTGTTACGTCGCCGACGGACTGTGCGACCCCTTTGCGCCACTGAGCGTAGCCCTTTGTAGTGTTAGTGTTACGTCGCCGACGGGACTGTGCGACCCCCTTGTAATATAAGTGTATATTGTGAATATGAAAGTTTGTTTTACAGAAATAGGAAATTGCGGCTCCAAGGAAAGGAGAGCCTATATTCGTATTATGTGTAAAGCTTTGAAACATAAAGGTGTAAATGTAAGTAGAGATAAAGTAAATTCTTTTTTAGACTTTGTACAGAAAGTTGCCTACTAATTTCATTTAAACTCTTTGTCTAAGGTAAAGCAAAAGGCAGATAAAAATTATGAGAATTTCATTTCTAAAATAACCACCACGGTCAAATGAGTAATTACTAACAAAGAGGTAGCAAAAATTTTAGTAAAACAATTGGCTGTTAAAAAGGCTAATAACATTTGTTAGGCTTTAATAAGACTGATAAAAAAGACCGGCAGTATAATTGATTATATCAGACAATGCTAACAATAATAATGATGATTAAAAATCCTTCCTTCCTGCCACCCATGCTGCACCTCTCTCTAAAGTTTTCCTTAAAAGTTTAAGAATACTGAAATAAAGCCTGAACTTAGTCGCACTTTTCTTTTCCTTGTAGAAATGTAGAAAGCTCAAGTAATAATAAACAAATGTATATAAGTAAAGTATAAGTGATATAAGTAATATAAGTAACATATATAAGCAATATATATATAAGCAATATAAGCTATATATATAAAGAATATATAAGTAATATAAATAATATAAGTCATACATAAGTAATATAAGTAATATAAGTAAAATAAGTAATATAAGCAATATAAGCAGTATATATATAGCAATATAAGCAATATATAAGCAATATAATTAATATATAAGTAATAAGTAATAAATAAGTAATACATAAATAGTATATAAATAACTTATATAAGTAAAAGTATATAAGTAATAAACAAAAGATATCTCGTTGCAGTCTTGTTTTAACTGTGGTCAAGTCAGATAAATTAGCAGAGATTGTTTGATTAAGCAAGGTATGGCTAACTTACATGGCACACTGTCACCATTTACTGAGTCTACACGACTAAAAGCTTTGAGTCCCAATTGCCAAAAAGGCTTTCATTAAGCTAGAGAATGCCTATCTAAATTTCTTAAAAATGGTAATCCTTTATTTTTCTTTTTTGGTCTGAACCGAGATTTATTAAAGGGGCAGTTACATGAAGGGACTGTAACCGAGAGAAAGCAAGAGAGAGAGTGACAGGGATAGAGAGAGAGAATAAGAGAGAGAAAGAGGAAAAATGGTAATCCTTTAAATCAACAACGAGCCACCCCACCCCCTGAGAGTACCGGACTAAACTTGTGTTCCTCCACCGCAACAATATTAACTCCGGACATTCCGGTAACCCCAGTTCCTGTGGGAGAAGGGCCCTCTCCCAGAAGGAATAGTGGGTGTAATATTAGAAAGAAGTTCCTTATCTTTACAAGAAATTTCCATTATTTCTGGAGTGGTGCATTCGGATTACACAGGAGGAATCCAGGTACTTGTCACTCCCCCTAACAAAACTGCAGTTTAACAAAAGTCAGAGAATAGCCCAGTTGCTGCTCCTGTCTTATCACAAAACAGGTAAAACTAACTAAGCTGCCTAGAGGTAACTCTGGATTTGATTCTAGTGATGTTGTTTTTTGGGTTCAGGAGGTTACTAACCCTAGACCTCTAGAAGACACATGTATGTATACAAGGAATTAAGATTAAAAACTTGTTGGACACCGGTGCCGATGTTTCCTGTATTGCCGGGAAAATTGGCCTGTTTCTTGGTCTACTCAAAAAGCTCTCTCAGGACTCATAGGCATTGGTCGAGTACCCTCAGTAGCCAATAGCTCTAAAAATTTTAAGTTGGACAGATGAGACCTCAAAAACTTTTTGCCCATACGTTATTCCATCTATCCCCTTTACATTATACGGAAGAGATATTCTTACTCAAATAAGCATGCGTTTATATAGCAGTAATGATAAAGCTTAAGCACAAATGCTGCAGATAGGCTATGATCCCTTTAAGGAACTTGGCAAAGACTGACAGGGGATGAGAAACCTATTCAAGTTAAAGAAAAGACAAATTAAGCCCAGAGGATTGTAAACAATTTACATTCAGTTTACTCTCTGAGAATTCAAAAACTTTTTTCCAGCTCCAGGAGGAGTTAACTGTCGAGGACTAAGACGTAATATGCTATGACAAATGTATATAACTCACTTTCCCAGCTTTGGAAAATTGTCTTATTTACATGTGACTGTAGACACATTTTTCTCATGTTATTTTAGCTTCAGCAAAAACTGGAGAAGCCTACAAGGACGTGGTACAACATTTATTCTTTTGCTTTTCACAGCTAGGTATGCCGGAGCAACTGAAAACCAACAATAGTCCTACATATCATCTAAATCTTTCCAGCAATTTTACTCCCAATTTAATATTCTCATTCCACAGAAATTCCCTACTATCCACAAGGTCAAGCCATGGTTGAAAGAGTTCACCAAACTTTAAAAAATCAATTAAGTTATAAGAGGGTGAGTTCAAGTATAGCTCCCCTCACCACATCTTGAATCACACTTTGTTATTAATCATTTAAATTTGGACTCTTCAGGCTATTCAGCTATGGCTAGACATTGAGATCCAGAAGAAAGTATAAAACCTCTAATAAAATGGAAGTCTTCTTACAGGAAAAGGGTAGAGCCTGCTTTATTTTGTGCTCAAGTTAAACATGTTACTAATAATTTTTTCTTATGAAGGGCATTCCAACTCCCTACCTATTTGTTTTTATAATAATTCTGCTTTTAATAATTACCAAACTTCTTGCTTAATGTCTACCTTTAAGTTTCTGAGTACAGAAAGCCCTTATCAGGACAATATCGAGGACGGTTGGCGACTGGAGATGTTAATGCCTAGAGGAACCGCCCCTAGCCGTGCGACTAGAGCTTCATCACCTCTCAGCATATCTGCTTACACCTTCAATGATACGGAAAAGGACTGGTCACTCATACGGCGAGATGCTGGCTTCCTGAAATGGAGAGACCGTGCTTATAACTCTAAGGTGGACTATCCTGTACCCGGTGAAAAACTATATATTAGTGATTGGGGGTTTAATGGCTACACTTGCCACAGCTAGAAGGCACCCACATGGATGGGCTATACCCATGTTTCAAAGTTCTCTATCTTCTAATTGTTCATTACAAACTCAGCTTTATTGATTGTTTGCAGCAACAGGTCCTGTAACACTTTATTGTCCTCATTCCGGTTTTACAAACTTTTTACAGGCTTGTGTTGATTCTCCTTATGTTTTATTATTGGCTCATGCATATTCTAATTATTCCATAAAGTTTGAATATGGTCATTTTAATATTACTTGCAAAAATTGCACTTTAGCTAATTGTATTCTAGGTAATCCTTATCAGGTTTTTATCCTTAAACATCCTGCTTATGTTTTTGTTCCTGTTCATCTTCCGGACCCTTGGTATTCTTCTCCAGGTTATTATTTAATAGAACAGGCTACTGCTATGTTAAAAAGACAACGTAGATTCGTAGCTGCTTTAATTTTAGGAATTTCTGCATTAATAGCTATTATAGGATCTGTAGCAGCGTCTGCCACTGCTTTAGTACAGGAAGTGCATACAGCTGATCATGTAAATGATTTGTCTCAAATGTTAGCTTAGCTTTCTTTACTCAAGAGCAAATAGATGAAGGTATTATTGATAGTTAAATGCTTTAGAATCAGCATTAGTATACATAGGAAATCAAATACAGCACATTAAGGTTCAGATGTCTGTAGCCTGTCATGCACAGTTTAAGTGGATTTGTGTTACACCCTTGCCATATGATGGTCAGAATGTCAGTTGGGCTGATGTTCAGAAACATCTCATGGGAGTTTGGCAGTCTTCTAATTCTTCTTTAAACATTCAACAGTTACATAGTCAGATTACTGCTATTTCTCAGCACACATGTCCTCACTTTCATTTTCTCAACTAGCATCTAGATTCACTTCTTCCCTTTCTCAGTTTGTGGCTTCCAATTCTCTTTGGAATCTGATCTATAATTTCATTGCTATTGGCATGATTGTTCTTTTTCTGCTGTTTATCTTTCCAGTCATCATCCAGCGTTTAAGGAAAGCAGTTCAACGTAACTCTGATAATATTCATTTGGCAGTTCTTACTAACAGAGCAAAAAAATAATGTCATCTATCAGCTGGTCACTTATGTCATAAAGGCTAATATTTTGTGTCATCTGTGTCGTCAGCTCACCATTCTTCATTCTCCCTATGTCCCCTCAAGCTTTTACGCTCTTGGTATTCAATGACGGGTAAGAATCCAGCCACCTGGTATGAACCTAAGACAGGCCATCCTCGCGGGAAGAGAATGTGCTGATGACGGGTAACAACTAGGTGAGGCGAGATCGACCTAAGACAGAAGCCAAGATGCTCAACTGGTTGTTTTAATAAAAAAGGGGGAAATGTTGGGAGCCAACATCTTATAGCTACATGGCTGAGGCCTGTAAAGGCCCATCTGGAAGATCGCCTCTGACATAGGATATCAGTTATACCTATAATATTGGCGTGTGATTGATGACCAGTGTGCATACATGACAGTAAAACTTATAAGAAAAATCTCTATACGTCTGATGAAAGGTTATACAGCAGAATGACCTTGTCCTTTCTAAATCTTACTTCTTTCTAGATATTTTTCAAACTTCTATTCTCTGGTGAGTCAACTCTTAAGCAGTTTCCCCTAGAGCTAAGATTAGAGACTAAATTACCATCATAGTCTTATTGCCCTGTTCCTGGCCAGGCAGAAAGGATTGCTATTGTCCCATTACAGGTATACATTTCCTTGCCTTTGTGCTGTTAAATACCGAAAACTGTCTACACCCCAAAGCCATTAACTTGGCGACTATGCCTTTGTTTCATACCGAAACTCTGTCTGCCTCTGTTTACCTCAGCCTGAGGCCATGTGGCCATCCATTTCCTACTCAGGGCTGTGAAAGCTACTATATTATTTCTAGAGTAGACTAGTTAGGATAAAATATAATTTATACACTTATAGTTATGTTTTAGAGTAATATTTGAGTGGACTTGTGCTTGTTGTTTTGTTTCTTTTGGTTGCATTGTTTAGATATAATAGTTACTATACGATTTATAAAAGAATTAATGATAAGGTATTGGCTTATAGGATATAGCATAGTAGTAAAGGCAATCATTACAAAATTAAAGTTTAGACATAGGAAATTCATTAAGTCATGGTAAGGTTTTATAATTTAAGAATAAGTTTTAATAGTTATAGAATTACAGGACACACACATTCCATAATAGATTAATAGAATAACTGAGTCATTTAAGTAAACTTATAGGTTATAGTTAGTGTTAATTGATACAATTAATCATTGAAAACATTAGGAGTCAGTAAACTTGGATTTAACTTAGAAAAGTTTTGTATTAATCAGGGTCTGGAACAGAGTATAATGTGAATGATTTATTGAACATTGTGGAGAACACTTTGAACAATCTGTATAAAAATTGTATATCTGTGAATTTAATGTAAGTTTTGTGAAACACGTCATGTATCATGGAGTTGTAATTGTTTGCTTGGAACTTGCAAGTCTCGTGATGTGTAATTTGCATAGGAATGTGTACGCCCCCAAAGTGATTGACACACCGATGGAGGGTATGGAAAAAGGTATATAAGTTGGAAGAGTCAAAATAAAATTTTGGCTTCAGTCCTGATCAGACTGTTCCCAGAAGAAATCGCCTCTGAGTGGCTCTTCTAGCGCCATCTGGATTCTCCGTTGCGGTCCTAACCCTACCCTCCGTCGGGGCTGGTCCTCGACACCATGACCCAATTATTTGCTGCATGCAGGAAATTCATCTCATCATAAGGGACTCACACAGACTCAAAGTTAAAGGTTGGAAAAAGAGTTTTCAGGCAAATGGATCTCAAAAGAAGGCTCAGGTCATGATCTTAATATCAGACAAAACAACTCTTAAACTATTAAAAATTTTAAAAGATACTAAAGGACACCACATAGTGATAAAAGGTCAATCCATCAACAAGAAATATCTATCCTAAACATATATGCCTTCAACACAGGAGCATGAGCATTTTTAAAACAACTGCTAAGCAAACTAAAAAAAGATATTAGCCGGGCTCGGTGACTCAGCCTGTAATCCCGCGCCTTTGGGAGGCTGAGTTGAGTGAATTGCCTGAGCCCGTGGGTTCGAAACCCACCTGGGCAGCGATACCTCATCTCTACAATAAATCAAAAAAATCAGTCGGGCGTGGTAGCGCGCGCCTGTAATTCCGGCTACTTGGAAGGCTGAGGCGGAAGGATCGCCGGAGTCCAGCAGGTCGAGGCTGCGGTGGCCGGGAGCGGCCACTGCACTCCAGTCTGGCGATCGAGTGAGACTCCAACTCAAAAAAAAAAAAAAAAAGATATGATGCTAACACTATTATAGTTGGGGACTGGAATACCCCACAAACAGCCCTAGACAGATCATCAAGGCAAAAAATCAATAAAGAGATCCAGAACCTCAATTTGATGCTCTACCAAATGGACTTAATAGACACTACAGAATATTTCACCCAATAAGTACAGAATATACATTCTACTTATGACCACGTGGAATACACTCCAAGATTGATAAAATTCTCAGTCATAAGTAAAATATAAACAAATCCCATTTGGTTGAAATATTCCACTTCTCAGATCACAGTGGAATAAAAATAAACATAACACCAACAAAACTTTTCCAAAGCCCAAAAAGATACAGACACTAAATAGCATGATGCTGAACAAACTACTGGGTCAACACTGACATCAAAACAGAAATTAAAAGATTCCACAGAAACAAGTGAAAATGAAGAAACATCTTACCAAAACTTGTGCGATGCCATGAAAACAGTTCCAGAAGGGGAATTTTAGCTCTATGAACACATCAAGAAAATGGAAAGATCACAAGTTAACAGCCTAACAAATCACCTAAGACAGCTGGAAAGACAAGACCACCAAAACTCTAACTTTAGCAGAGGAATCCAGATCACCAAAGTAAGGGCCCAATTCCATGACAGAAGACAAAAATATCATGGAAAACATCATCAATACAAAAAGCTGGTTCTTTGAAAGAATTAACAAGATCAATTTAACCCCTAACCAGAATGACCAAAAAATAAAAAAAGAGGGAAAAAGCCTGAATAAACACAATAAAAATTACAAAAGATAAAATCACAATCCTAAAGAAATATACACAATTATCAGAGATTGCTATGCACACCAGTATGGAAACAAACTTGATAACCTTGATAATGAAATGGATAACTTTCTGACATCACACAACCACCCAAGGTTGAAACTAGAAGAGATTGAGACACTAAATAGTACAGTAACAACCCAGGAAATGGACTCTATCATAAGAAAACAACCTATAAAAAAAATCCCTGGATTGGTTGACTTTCCAGCAGATTTCTACAAAATGTAAAAGTAGGAGCTGTTACCAACTCTATTGAATGTATTTCAGGCAATTGAGAAAGATGGAATTCTCCCAAATAATTTTACAAAGCTAACATCACACGGATACCAAGATGGGGTAAAGATCCAATAAAAACAGAGAACTACAGGCCAATATCCCATATGAACATAGATGCAAAAATCCTCAACAAGATTCTAGCAAATGAGATCCAACAACACATCTAAAAAATCATCCACCATGCCAAACAGGTTTCATCTCAGTATGTGGTGCTGGTTCAACATCTGCACAACCGCAAATGTAATTAAATGCATCAATATATATAAAAACAAGAACCACATAATTACATTATTAGATGCAGAAAATGCTTTGATAAAACCCAGCAACGTTTCTTGATAGAAACCTTCAAACACATAGGTATAGAAGGAACATACCTCAAAATAGTAAGTGCCATCTATAATAATCCCACACCTAGCATTTTGATAAATGGGCAAAAACTGGAAACATTTTTCTTGAAAACCGGGACAAGAAAAGTTTGCCCACTCTCAACCATCTTGTTCAACATTGAGTTGGAAGTCTTAGAGCAATTAGATGAGAGAAAGAAATCATGGG
This sequence comes from Cephalopachus bancanus, assembly GCA_027257055.1. Lineage (NCBI taxonomy): Eukaryota > Metazoa > Chordata > Mammalia > Primates > Tarsiidae > Cephalopachus > Cephalopachus bancanus. Next base: position 15,820 of record JAPVLO010003769.1, read on the forward strand.
ATTCCAAAAGGAAACGGTGAAGTTAAGTTATCCCTCTTTGCTGATATGATCCTATATCTTGAAAATCCAAGAGAATCTGTGAAAAATCTACTTGCTCTGATAAAGGACTTTGGCAAAGTCTCAGGATACAAAATAGATGAGCAAAAGTCAGTTGCATTTTTATACACCAGCAATAAGCAGGTGGAGAACCAAATAAAAAGTACAATCCCATTCACAATAACCACAAAAAAGAAATACCTCAACATCTTCCTAACCAGAGAAGTGAAACATCTTTACAATGATAACTATAAAACACTGCTCAAAGAAATCCAAGAAGACACAAACAAATAGATAAATATTCCATGCTCATGGATTGGACCAATCAACATTGTTAAGATGTCCGTCCTACCAAAGGCAAACTACAGATTCAACTCAATACCCATTAAATTGCCAACATCATTCTTCTCAGACCTGGAAATGACAATACAGAAATTCATATGGAAACATAACGACCATGAATAACCAAAACAATCCTTAGCAAAAGAAACAAAGCAGGAGGTATCATACTTACAGACTTCAAAGTTTACTATAAGGCTACAATAATCAAAACAACCTGGTATTTGTACAAGAACAGACATATGGACCAATGGAACAGGACAGAGATTCTGGAAGCAAACCTTAATTTCTCAACCAACTCATATTTGACAGATAAAACATATATAATATTTTAACTCATGCTGAGAAAAAAATTCAATGTAATTTAACACAGGTAAGATACAAATTGTTAACAAATGAGAAAAAATAAAATCACTTCTTTAATAAAAAAAAAAAAAGGAGAGGAGTATCTACCTTATAGCCATAGCAAGCATTGTATTTAATAGGAGCATTTTAGAATCATTCCCTTTCAGATGGATGTCAAGAGAAAGATGCCTGCAATCACCACTATTGTTCAACACAGATTTAAGGTCCTGAACCAAGACATTAATACAAAAAAATTGTAATAAGAAATAAAGAGAATAGTAATATGGGGCAAAAATGTCATGATAGGAATTTATAAATAGAATGTCCAAGATAATTTATGAACAAATTACTAGAATACAAAAATTTATTCACTTTAAGATGGAAGAACAATGTAATAAACACCCATGTTGCCATCACACTAAAAATGAAAAGTATTATCATTTTATCTAATTTTCTTTATGTTCCTCTTTTAACTGTGAATGATACAGTTACATTAGTACACTGTATTTAAAAACAAACAATTGGAAACAGTTATGTTTCCATAAAAAATTAAAGCTGAAAGAACAATAATCGCCAAATCTTTCTGTCTGTTCTGTGGAAATTTTCAACTAACCCAATCCAGATGCTTTTCCAAAAACTAAGAGTACATCAATCTCCAACTTATCCATCCATAAACGTTTCTAGCATTCAGAGTTTACCAGACAGATTTTTACCTTAAAGTCAGAAGCAATTTATATATTAAGAAAGACTAATTGAAGAAAAGTGCTAAATGTATGCCAATGAGTTATAGGTAAGTCTTCCTTGGAAGAAAAAAAAACAAACTTTATTGGAAAAGTCAATTTATAGTTTTAAAAGATCAGCATAGCCGGGCTCGGTTGCTCAGCCTGTAATCCCACGCTTTGGGAGGCTGAGGTGAGTGGATTCAAGACCCACCTGGGTAACGTGGAGAGACCTCATCTCTACAATAAATAAAAAAATTAGCCGGGAGTGGTCGCACGCCTGTAGTTCCAGCTACTTGGAAGGCTGAAGCGGAGGATCGCCGGAGACCAGCAGATCGAGGCTGTGGTGGTCGGGAGCAGCCACTGCACTCCAGACTGGGAGACAGAGTGAGACTCTGACTCAAAAAATTAATTAATTAATTAATTAAAAATAAATAAATAAAGAAAAGATCAGCATTGCAAAACATTAAAATTCTACAGTCATATCCCTATGAAATTTCACATTTTGAATATAGTTTTAAACAAAATCTCAAATCATTTTGAACCTTTTAAAAATGTTGCTGCCCATTCTAGGAAAAAATATAAATAAGAGAAAATAAACAAAGTAAAGTCTATATCAATGTTGCTCAACAGAAGCAATGTTAGCCATAAATATGAGCCACATATATAATTCAGTTTTTCTAGTAGCCACATTAAAAGGTAAAAATAAACAAAATTAATTTTAATAATATATCTAATTCAATCTATAGAATATTAGCCTTTTAACCTGTAATCAATATAAAAAACTATTATTGAGATATCTGATGTTATTTTTTTTAATACAAAAGTTTTGAATTCGGGTGTGTTTTTTACACTTACAAGACAATCTCAATTCATGCTATCCACATTTCAAACTCTCAGTAGCCACATATGGCTAATGGCTACCATGTTGGATAGCACAAGTCTGGAGAATAGATTGATTCATATAATGAATATGGTATGCTAATATGATAAGAGCAAGCACCAAGATTTCAGAGCTGCTGGGATGTGCTAAAACTTTGTTAAGTATACTTTATGGATAAGCTTATTAATGCAGGGTGAACCTATGGGGTTAATACAGATATTACTCACATTATTCTCATTGAGTAATTGAGAAACAAAGCATATTCCAAGCATATGCCAAGAAACTATAGATAGGAAGGAACAGAACTAAGTATTGAACTAGTATTGGCTGCTTCCTTGGACTATACTGTTCCTTATTTTGTACTGGTTGTAGTTTGGATGATGATGGCATGAAAGTGATGGTGATGGAGAGTGAAAGAAGTGGACCAGTTTGAGAAATATTCAAATAATAAAAGCAGCAATACTTGGCAATAGGTTATATAACCCTAGGTTTTCGACTTGTGCAAATGGTCAGATTACATGATTATTCTTGAGATAAGGAACTGGAGGACATGCTTTGGGAGAAGATCCTAAGTATTTTGTGCTTCAGATTCTGAACATGCTGCCATTATTTTAGTTACATTAAGCCTTTGCTAGAAAATGTGTTTTGAAAATGACACTTTGCTTCTGTTGGCAATTAGAGTGACCAGGAGAAAAAAGGAGAAAAATAATGTACCAGGATGCAAATTTTAAAAATGTTCTTTGATGACTCCTTTTTATCACTAGGATGAAAAAAATATAGAAATAAACTGTATCATTTATTTGGTGTGAAATCTTTTTAAACATGAGCAAAATCTATGTTGATGTCCTAACATGAGACTCAATAAAAGTTTGTTATTACTATGATCGACTTGTATGACAACTTCTCTAAACACATACTGGAGGTACAGATTAGAATTAAGGACACCAGTTTATTCCACTGTTGTTAAAAATGTAATTATTTATGGATCAGAAGCTTATGCAGCCTGGTTGCTTCATTTTAATGAATGATTTTTGTGATTCTTTGACCATAAATTTGAATCCTCAATAATGACATAGAATAACAGTTTTTATATTTGTCTTGTAGGATAAAGGAAAAATCTCCTACATCTGGCAACAGGTGAGGGAGAAAATATAGGATAGAGGGCTTAAGAGATTTATGGAGTGTGAAAAGTTTTGGAATAGCTACTATGGGAAATAATATAGGGAGGGGATACAATACAATGGAAGGGATAGTCAAGATGTGGTCAGAGTTTAAATATACACGTATATGTAAGAACAAACAGAAAAAGAAAGTCATCAACTATCCATGAGCCTCAAAATGTAAAGAGTAAAATGAAGTAAGTTCCCCAGGTTGGGAGTGACAGGTGGTGATAGAACATAATAGGGCTTATATTTCCCTTTATGTCTCCTGATAGCATACCATTAAATCATTTCAAAAAAAAAACGGAAGACTTTTCTTAATAAACACTGTCGCTTTCAATAACGACTCTCACACGATTCTTCTGCAAGCTGCTTTAATCCCAGGTTACTACATCGTTCTTCTTTTTTGTTTCCCCTATTCGTGACCTTAAATCTAGTATCTCTGCCAATCAATTAAGGTAACGCGGCACAGCCGTAAGAGAGGATTGTATGCTGATATCCTTTAGTTGCCTTATCAGGGCTTGTTTTGTCTTGTGGTCTGGCTGCTTCAGGCGCCATGCTAGGGCGGAGGCGCTCCACAGCTCCCCCTTTTTTTTTTATTTTGGCAGGAGAGGGTAGTGGTCACAGCCCCCATATAACAAGGACCATTAAAACAGTCTATCTCGCGTGTGTAATCGCCAGACCGACTGCCCACCTGTCCGACACCGATTTTCTGGGGATGGGAGAGGCGTGTCAACC
>JAPVLO010003770.1:0-19391 GCA_027257055.1 Cephalopachus bancanus
AAGTTTTAAAATTTATTGTAGCGGTGAGGTCTTGCCATGTAACCCAGGCTGGTCTTGAGCTCCTGGCTCAGGCCATTGTCTCGCTTTGGCCTTCCAAGTGCTGGGATTACAAACATGAGCTACCACTCATGGTGGTGAAGACTTTTCAAATACTTAAGTGACCAATAATGGGGGATTGGTCACATAAATGATAGACATGCTCAGAGTAGAATACGATGGTAGCCATCAACGATCATGAAATTACCTAACAAACATTTATACTTTATTAAATAAAAAGAGAACAATTGCGACTCCTCCAGTCATTTGTGAAAGGATCAACACCAGCAGCTCCTTGGTGGGTTCGTTTTGTCTTTCTTTCTGAATTGAGGCCTTCTCTCCCCACCTCGCCCTCCCTAGGGGGCTCCCGGTGAGAGTGTCACTGTTTGCAGGTGAGTACCTCGGGGCTGGATCCTCCATCATTCTCTTGGTCCTGACCAACATGGAGGAAGTGAAATGGGAGTGTCTGGAGGATGTGACTACTGGATCAACAACAGCTTGGACTGAGAGTAGAGCCCACGGTCTGTGGAGGTCAACGAGGCTGCAAAGAAGAAGATTGGGTGAGGCTAAAATAGCATCTTGTGAACAGGAACTGTGAGCACTTTATCACCGATCTGAGATACAGTAAGCCCTGCTGCAAGCAGGTAAGGTCCTCTCTGAATGATCCACTTCCCCTGGAGGTCAGCTTGGGGTGGGGCTGACTGGGCTGGACATCCAGAAGGGAGATTCCCTGTGAAGGATGCAATCTCACCCTCACAGAGACCCAGGGGCTGGGAGTCAGGATGCCTGAGCTCAAATCCCACTTCTGCTTCTAATCCCCAGAGGGCCATTGGAGAAGGCACTTCTGCAGGCCTCAGTTTCCCATCAGAGAGCAGGGGGTGGATGGCAGAGAGTGGATGGAGGTTCTCTCTGATGGGATCTTTCCCCTCAGAGACCCATCCTGAAGACAGCTCCTGAATCCCTGCGGGTCGTCAGGAGAGTCTGCCTGACCTAGGATCACGGCAGGCCCCCTAGATCCCCAAAGGGCACTTGGGCAAGGAAGCTCAGGTCTGTGGGCCTCCAAAAGAGCTTGGGAACATGTGGGTGTAAGATCTGGGAACAGCTCCGCTGCTTTCCCCTTCACAGTCTTCCAATATACACAGCCAGTAAATGGCAGAAAAACCGGAATGCAAACCCCATCTGTCCCTTTCTAGAGCCTCTGCCTGTTACAGCTGCACTGTAGCACCTCCAGGGCCCTGGACTGGGTGATTGGATGGGCAGACACCTTGATGAGATAGGAACCATGGCAGGAGGTGAAACTGTGGGGAGTGTTTGTCATGGGGTGCGATGTTTGAAGTGCCCCATTAGACACAGGTGGAGGTGAGGCGTAGAGTCACATGAGGTGAGGCCTGAGACGGAAACTTCCAGGGTACACTTGTGAACAGTACACAGTGAACCCAAGTGTGCCGCCTGTGGCTTTGGCCTCCATAAGTCTCCCCTCAGTTTTCACCACAGCCCTATCTGTGCAAAGGTGTGGCACGGTATGAACTCAGACCAGAAGACATTCCCCAGTCCAGTCCCTGAAGCTCTGACCCCAGGAAACCATCACAAACCCTCTTCCCTGCTCACTCCTCAAATCGGGAACACATGTCCTCACCCTGGAAGCTCTCTCCAAAGAATTCCACTGGCCCCTTCTCAGAAAAAGCCCAGACAAGCCCAACACCAAGAAATGATCACACCAACCCTGAAAACAGAGTCCCTGGGGACAGAGCCAAAAGACTCCCTGGGAGAGGAAGCTGAATTGCCAGCTGGGAGGGGAGGGGAAGGCAGGGGAGGGGAAGGGAGGGGAGGGGAGGGACCAGGCCAGGCTTTCAGGGAGGGCAAGAATTAGAAGGGAGAGAAAGTTCTCCCCTCAGGAGAAAGAAACTAGTCTGGGCTTGCTGTGAATTTTTAACAAGAGCTACTTTTTTTTTTTTTTGAGTTGGAGTCTCACTCAGTCGCCCAGACAGGAGTGTAGTGGCTGCTCCCGGCCACCGCAGCCTTGACCTGCTGGGCTCTGGCGATCCTTCCACCTCAGCCTTCCAAGTAGCCGGAATTACAGGCGCGCGCTACCATGCCCGGCTGATTTTTTTATTTATTGTAGAGATGAAGTCTCGCTGCCCAGGGGGTCTTGAACCCCGCGGGCTCAGGCAATCCACTCACCTCAGCCTCCCAAAGGCGGGAGATTACAGGCTGAGCCACCGAGTCCGGCAACAAGAGCTACCTGCTTTGCAGGTGGACAAGGCCAAGATTCGCAGAGGTGTGACTACAGCCTTTGGAGTGCTGGGTTTGCTTAGATACGCTTTTGCAAGTAGATGATGGCAAAACCAGTGACAACCTGAAACAGTCACAAAATCCTGTGTTGAAGCAGCTATGATGGTTCCAGCAAAGACAGGCCTGATCCTTGCTGTCTCTGGCTCTCTCAGTCTCCTTTGCTGTCTCACTTTCCTCTCTCACTGGCTAAAGGATGCACCAGTTGTAACCAATAAAGGCTTCCACTGTGTTTGTATAAACTCTGAACCAGAGAAAGGAGAAAAGGAACATCGACCAGACACCTGTTGGGTAGTTCTAGCAATTTCTAGCTGTGTGACCTTTCAGAAGGCTCTGGACTTTCAAAACCTCAATCCCTTCCCTGTCAGGCGATGTTAGAAGGAGTCACGTAACAGGACATGTAGAAGACGCCCAGCATCATGTCTGGTATGTAGCAGACGTCCAATGAATTATCTCTGCCATTCTACACAGGCTTAAATTGACATAATTGTACGATATTTTACTTTCAGAGGTTAGAAAAAAGCCTTAACTACTTCCTAGTATACTCCCTTCATCTGTTGCTTGAACCACCTTATGCCTCTCCCAGCATCTTTTTCCCCCTTCAGTTGGCTCTCCTTTCTAGAAAGTTCTTCCTTTTTAGCTGAGAGGTCTGCAACCTGTGACTGCCAGATGGAGTATATTTTCTTTCCATGCCCAGACTGCCACGGCTCAAGCTGCCCCAAGGCTGAATGCTGAGAATGAGCCACCTCTGAATCTCCCTCCTCTATTTCCCAGTGTGCCCTGGGTGTGATCCCAGAGGTGCCCAGGTCCCCAGGTTGCTGTACTTCCTCACCCTGACTCCTGCCACCAGTGCCCCTACTGAATGGCCACACCATTTTCCTCCTCCATGCTGGTCACTACAGCCATCATCACACAGGGTTCGGAATCAGGAACATCACCCTCCCCTGTGCTGTACTTTCCCACATGTGACAAAGCTGGATGGTCCCTTAATTCTCCATCACAGTAGAGACCAGGCAGTACTGATGAACAAGATGAACAAGACTCCTTAGAAGCTCAGGGCTTTTGACAGGGGACTGTGCCCTGATTCCTAGGCTGAGACACTGGCTCCATGGGGAATTGCAGAAGTGTCCACACTTGTCATTCCCGGGATATCCCTGGGACAAAGAAAGGGTCTGTGTGTTCTACCCACATTCCAGGCCCAGCAAGAAGAGGAGGCTTTCTCACTTCTTGCAATCTGAGGCTCACCTCCCCCTGCCTCATTTCCTTTTCAGGAACTCCCCTGTAGAGGTTAATGCCCATCAAAAATGTGTTGCCAGGAAGTTAAAAAATACACTGAACCAGTTCCTAACCACTCTGGACTGACTTTTATTAACTATGATCCTCTAACTTGTGGGAAAAAACAGTTAAGCAATAAAGGCATGCTTTACTTTTTTGTAATAAGCTCATGCAATGATTGTACCACTCCAGACTATCCTTGGTCTCAACAAAACTTTTTGTTCAGTTAAAGAGTTGCTGAAGACAGCAAGCAGATAGTCCAAAGACTGCTTTTCAGCTCAAAAAAAAATTTTTAAGTTGGAGTCTCACTCTATCACCCAGCTGGAGCACAGTGTGGCATGATCACAGCTATGGCAGCCTCGACCTGCTGTCTTTATGTGATCCTTTGACTTCAGCCTTCCAAGTTGCTGGAACTACTGGTGTGCACCACTATGCCTGCTAATATTTTGATTTTGATGTAGACACCAGGATTTGCCAAGTTGCTCAGGCTGGTCTCAATCCCTGGGCTCAAGAAATCCTCTCTCCTTCACCTCCCAAAGTGCTGGGATTACAGGCATGAGCCACTAGACACAGACCAACTCAAGAAAAATGTGAGAAAGCTATTTGGTCAGGGAAAATAGGAAGCCTGGGTCATGTGTGATGGGGACTCGGCAAGTCCTTTTGATGTCATTCTGTTACTCTTCTAAGACAGCATCCCACTCCACAGCCAGCAGCTGTGGTACATCCTGCCTCATGGATGGCTGGGCATTTCCCTCTGTGCATTCACCACAGTGCCCAGGGTGCTCTGAGATTGGGATCTGGGACAACCAGGACATTGGAAGAATGGGGGAGCTCTCAGGACTGCCAGCCATAGAATCCTCTCCCTTTCTTCCTCTTTCCCTTCCTGGCTGGCTAAAAGTCTTCTTTTGGGGTAAGATAAAGTAAATCGGATACATTAGTTGAGAGGGTCTTAGCTCCTGATGAAGATCTACTCAAACCATTTGGGGTTAGCTCGTGGGCCTGGTCCTTCCTGCCAAGCCCTGGCCCTCGACACAGGATAAGCAGGAAACTGGCATGAGACTGCAAGATTGAGGGACAAGGACAAGGGCCAGGGGGCCCGGGCTCTGGCTCCAGCTCCTCAAAAGCCTACTGCACATGATGTTAAACACAGCTTCTTCTGTTGTCTGTGTTGTGGCCTGCATGCCCAAACTGTTTACAACAGCTGTGCTGGGTTCACACACCATGAAGACAAAACCCCCAGCCACATCCTCATAGTGCATGATCTCCATGGCTCCTGAATGTGGACCATTTTAATACTGTGTTAACAGAAGAAGGAGCTTGGCCCAGAGAGTCTATCCCACTGACCCAAGGTCACACAGCCACTAGGCAGAGGCTCTGGATTCCCTCCAAGTCTATTTGGCCCACAAGTCAGTTGTTTGAGCCAGGTCACCAGTGTGTTCTCAGACAGGGCTTGTGTGGGCATCGGCCACCCCTAGCCTTAGTAGATGCCCTGAGATGGCTCCTGTTTTTCCCTGTGGGTTTTGCCAGACAGGCCCTGGAGTGGCATCACTTGGTGCAAGCTTGAAGTCATGGTCAGAAGGGCCAATGAGCTGCTTCAGGAACAGAGTATGAGAGGTCTGGAGCCTGTGTCTTAACTGATCACCCAAGCGCACCCAGTGTGGCCAGCCTCTGGGTTGGATTTCTGCTTGCCTGATGCTAACATTGGCGCGATGAAGCTCTGACTTGGACTCTTTTAGGCAAGGCGTGGTCACAGCAATGAAAGGACAGATAATGTGTCTTCATTCAGCTCTCGTCTCTCTTTCTGTTCCTGAAGGACACTCATCCCATCATTGGGGCCCTGCCCTCACACTTCATTCAAATCCAGTTACTTCCCCATGGCCCAACATCCAAACACCATCACACCAGTGAGTTAGGACTTCAACATACAATTGGGGGTGTGAGGGGGCCACAAACATTCAGTCCATAGCAGAGCCCAGTGTGTCTTTAACAGAATTAATCCAGGGCTGCATTTCACCCAAATAAAATCATCCTATACTTTTATTTAGCTCCATAAAAATAATTGCTCATAACCACAAAATGAAGCAAAATCAACAAACCAAATCCCCCTCCCTCTGGCTAGGTAGGATTCCTTAATAGGAGCTGGTTGGGGTCAGGGCAATTCCTTGGATTTATTACTTTTCCTGCTTCCTTCTAGCTAGCAGGATCCCCATGAGTCCTGTGAGAGCCAGGATGCCTGCTGCCTCACCTGCTGTCATGACTACATCCGTGACCTGCAGGGAAGAAAAGTGGGTCACACTGAATATCAGGAACATGCCAGGAACACGCCAGGACCCTGCAGCTCAAGAAAACTGGATGTGATTCTGTCCTCTTCCTCTGAATCAAAGAAGGTGGAGGGATCCCAAGAGGTCACCCAGGAAAGAGGAGAGGAGGGGCCTCCCTGGTGGGGAAAGAAGGAATGGAAGAAAGGAGCCATCAGCATGAAATAGACACAACAGAGGGAAACTAGGGACACCCTGTGGGTATTTGAAGTATAATAACCCCTGGGGTGACTGTGAAAAGGACAGAGGGGCAGTGTTCAGATGTTTGAGGTCAGGATAGGCCAACTGGGAGCCTTGAAGCAGGTGTAAAGTTGGGAGACAGCTCCTGGGAAATCACTACCTAGGGCCTGAGGGCAGGGAGCTCACCTGGATTTTTCTGGGTGTCCCAGGTGCTGAGCCCAGTGACAGGCAGAATAGATGCTCATGACTGATGGCTGAATGAATGCTGGACTTCATGGAGAGCTGAGGTTATGCTTTTATGAATAAGAGTGCCTCGCTTGTGTACTGGTAGGAAAGGAGCTCTGTTAAAGTAAGTGGGTACTCTGAAAAAAGAGTAGAAAGCTAAGCATGATGGCTCACACCTGCAATCCCAGCAATTTCAGAGGCCAAGGCAACAGGATTGCCTGAGCCCACGTGTTTGAGACCAGCCTGGGCAACTTGGCGAGAACTTGTCTCTACAATAAATAAAAAAATTAGCCAGGCATGGTGGCGAGCCCCTGTTGTTCCAACTACTTGGAAGGCTGAGGTGGGAGAATCGCTTGAGTACAGGAGGTCAAAGCTACAGTAACCATGAGTGTGCCACTGCACTCCCCCCTGAGCAACAGAGTGAGACTGACTCAAAAAAAAGCGATGTGAGGCTGAGCCCTGAGGGTTGGTGTACTGGGCACAGCTGCCGTGAGCTGGCTGGGATGCCTGCTGTGGTCCCGTGGGCTCACTTCTGTGTCTGAGAGACCAGCATGGAGAAACTGAAGCAGGACGGGGAGGTTGAAAAGACTGAGAGAATTAGGCTGCTTTCTAGGTCTCAACACTGTGCAGGGGACATTCCAGGCCCTGCCCTTTTTTTAGTCTACTGACAACTGGAGGATATGCATAGGGTATATGCAAATATCTCATCATTTAAAAATACCTAGTTTGAAGGCATTTTAATGTAAAGAACTCACACAAAGCCACACAGCTGCCAAGTGACAAGGCTCAGATCTACTTGACTTCCCAGCAGATGTGGTAGGCCCTTCACAGTTAGGGAGGCCATTTTTTAAAGTTGAGGTCTCACCCTGTTGCCCAGGCTGGAGTACGGTGGCATGATCACGGCTCACCACAGAGTAATCCTCCTGGGTTCAGGCAATCCTTCCACCTCAACTTCCCAAGTAGCTGGGATGACAGGCGTGTGCCACCATGTCCGGCTAATTTTGCAATGTTGCCTAGCCTGGTATTGAACCCCTGGGCTCAATCAATCTTCCCACTTCAGCCTCTCAAAGTGATAGAATTATAGGCGCGAGCCACAACAACCAACCCAAGGAAGCACATATTTAAAACAGCAACCAAAGAGCAGATGTCTGAGTAGTGCCAATGCATTTGAACCATGTGAGTGACTGTCTAGAAAAAAGAAAGAGCAAAAGCACTCTTGTAGCCAAAGATACAAATGTTTCAACATTATTTAAAGCAGTGAAAACAGACTTCATTCAGTCACTACTTGAAACAGGAGAAAGAACTCAACTCCATTCCAATTGTGTCAGGAGACTGAGCATTTTATTATTATTATTATTATTATTTTTTTTTATAATCAGTATTTTTTATTATCGTTTTGTAGGGTACAGTTAAGGGTTAGGTGTACAATTACGTTTCATTCAGGCACCCTATTGATAAGAGGTGTTTTCCCAGTCCCAGATAGATATTAGCTACTGTTAATCCCATCCCCCCCCCATAATTTCCCAGTACCATCAGTCATTTTCTTATAGTATTACATTGGATGTTCAAGGTCCATTATATGAGTGAAAACATGTGATATTCTGATCTTTGTTTCTGTGAGAGGTCACTCAGTATTATAGACTCTAGTTCCATCCAGGTAGCTGCGAAATCCATGATTTTGTTCTTTTTCATGGCTGCGTAGTATTCCATCGTGTATATGTACCACATTTTTTAATCCAGTCCTCTTTTGATGGGCAGCATGGTTGCTTCCAGGTTCTTGCTATTGTGAATAATGCTGCGATAAACATACGTGTACAGGTATCTTTTTTATAGAGTGATTTGTGTTCTTCAGGGTATATTCCCAGTAGGGGGATTGCAGAGTCATAAGGAAGGTCAATATTTAGAGCTTTCAGGAATCGCCACACTGCTTTCCACAGAGGTTGCACTAGCTTACACTCCCACCAACAGTGTAGAAGTGTTCCCTTTTCACCACAGCCTCTCCAGCAGTTGTTATTTTTGAGTTGTTGATAATTGCCATTCTGACTGGAGTTAGGTGATATCTCAGTGTGGTTTTGATTTGCATCTCCCTGATGATTAGTGAGGTTGAGCATTTCTTCATGTGTTTGTTGGCTGCTCGAATGTCTTCTTTTGTGAAGTGTCTGTTCATATCTTTTGCCCATTTTATAATGGGTTGCTTGTTTTCTTCTTTTCAGTACGTTTCAGTTCCTTGTAGATCCAGGATGTTAAGCCTTTGTCAGACCTAGAGTTGGCAAATACTTTTTCCCAGTCTGTAGGCTGTCTCCCTACTCTCTTGATGGTTTCTTTGGCTTTGCAGAAGCTTGTCAGTTTGATAAGGTCCCATTTGTCTATCTTCTCTCTTAAGTCCTGTGGGTTTCGGGTTTTGTACAGGAATTGGATGCCCGTTCCGATTTCCATGAGAGTATTTCCTTCCTTTTCTAATGTTCTTATGGTTTGAGGTTTTACATTTAGGTCTCTGATCCATTTGGAGTTAACCTTTGTGCATGGGATAGATAGGGTCCTGTTTCAATCTTCTACATGTGGTCAACCAGTTTTCCCAGCACCATTTACTGAATAGGTTCTCCTCACCCCATTGGTAGGTGGTGGGGGCTTTGTCGAAGATGAGTTGGTTGAGGAATTGAGGTTTTGCTTCTGGAATCTCAATTCTGTTCCATTGATCTATATGCCTGTTCTTGTACCAATACCAAGCTGTTTTGATGATTGTAGCTTTATAGTAAAGTTTGAAGTCTGGTATTGTGATACCACCTGCTTTGTTTTTTTTGCTGAGGATTGTTCTGGCTATTCTTGGACGTTTGTGTTTCCATATGAATTCCTGTGTTGTTTTTTCTAGGTCAGAGAAGAATGTTATTGGTAATTTAATGGTATTGCATTGAATTTGTAGATTGCCTTAGGTAAGATGGACATCTTCACAATGTTGATTCTTCCGATCCATGAGCATGGGATATTTTTCCACTTGTTCATGTCAGCTTTGATTTCTTTGAGCAGTGTTTTGTAATTTGCATTGTAAAGGTCTTTCACGTCTCTGGTTAGGAAGATGCCAAGGTATTTCATTTTTTTTGTGGCTATTGTGAATGGAATTGTGTTTTTATTTGGGTTTCTGTTTGTTTATTATTGGTGTAGAGAAATGCGATTGTCTTTTGTACATTTATTTTGTATCCTGAGACTTTGCCAAAGGCCTTTATCAATGTAAGGAGGCCTTTAACAGATTCTCTTGGGTTTTCAAGGTACACCATCATATCATCTGCATAGAGAGATAACTTGACTTCCTCTTTTCCTATTTGAATACCTCTGATTGCCTCCTCTTCTCTGATTGCTCTAGCCAGGACTTCCAATACTATGTTGAACAGGAGGGGAGAGAGTGGGCATCCTTGTCTAGTTCCAGTTTTCAGGGGAATTGGTTCCAATTTTTGTCCATTTAGGAGTATGCAGGCTGTAGGTTTCTCGTAGATGGCTTTTATTATTTTGAGGTATGTTCCCCGTATGCCTAGATGTTCAAGGTTTTTATCAAGAAGGGGTGCTGGATTTTATCAAAAGCTTTTTCTGCATCTAATGATATGATCATGTGATTTTTGTTTTGACATCTGTTGATGTATTTAATTACATTTATGGTTTTACGAATGTTGAACCAGCCTTGCATGCCAGGAATGAAGCCTACTTGGTCATGGTGAATGATTTTTGAGATGTATTGTTGAATCTGTTTGCTAGGATTTTGTTGAGAATTTTAGCATCTATGTTCATCAAAGATATTGGCCTGTAGTTCTCTTTCTTTGTTGGATCTTTACCTGGCTTGGGTATCAGTGTGATGTTGGCTTCATAAAATGATTTGGGGAGAGTTCCATCTTTTTCTATCGCCTGGAATACCTTCAGTAGGATTGGTATCAGCTCCTCCTTGAATGTCTTGTAGAATTCTGCTGGAAAGCCATCTGGACCAGGGCTTTTTTTTGTAGGAAGTTTTCTTATTACGTAGTCGATTTCCTTGATTGTAATTGGTCTATTTAGGGACTCAATTTCTTCTTGTTCCAACCTAGGTAGGTTGTGTGATGTCAGAAAGTCCTCCATTTCCTTGTGGTTTTCAAGTTTGTTTCCATACAAGTGTACATAGTAGTCTCTAATGATCTTTTGTATTTCTTCAGGGTCAGATGTGACTTCATCTTTTGTGTTTCTGATTATGCTTATTTGGTTTTTTTCTCGTTTTTTCTTGGTCAGTCTAGCTAGGGGACCATCGATCTTGTTTATTCTTTCGAAGAACCAGCTTTTTGTTTCATTGATTTTTTCAATTATCTTTTTGTCTTCTATGTCCTGGATTTGGGCTTTTATTTTGGTGATCTGGATTCTTCTGCTGAAATTAGGGTTTTTGTGGTCTTGCTTTTCCAGCTTCTTTAGGTGGCTTGTTAGATTGTGAATTTCTGTTCCTTCCATTTTCTTCATGTGTGTTTGTAGGGATATAAATTCCCCTCTTACTACAGCTTTCAGGGCATCCCAGAGATTTTGGTAAGATGTTTCTTCATTTTCATTTGTTTCCAGGTATCTTTTGATCCCTGTTTTGATTTCGTCATTGACCCAGGAGTTGTTTAGCATCATGCTGTTTAGTGTCCATGTCTTTGTGGGTTTTGGGGGACTTTGTTGGTGTCAATATTTATTTTTATTCCACTGTGGTCCGAGAAGGTGTTTGGTAGAATTTCGGTCCTTTTAAATTTGCTTATACTTGATTTATGGCCGAGTATGTGGTCGATCTTAGAATATGTTCCATGTGGTGATGAGTAAAATGTGTATTCTGTGGTCTTTGGATGGAGTGTTCTGTAAGTATCAATTAAGTCCATTTGGTCCAAGGTCTCATTGAGGTTCCGGATCTCCTTGCTGATTTTTTGTCCTGTTGATCTGTCTAGGGTTGTGAGTGGGGTATTAAAGTCCCCAGTTATGATAGTGGTAGAGTCAATATCTTTCTTTAGTTTTCCAAGAAGTTGCTTTAAGAAGGTTGGTGCACCTATGTTGGGTGCATATATGTTTAGGATAGATATTTCTTGTTGATGGATTGAACCTTTTATCATTATGTAGTGACCTTCTGTATCTTTTTTGATTTTTAATAGTTTGAAGGATATTTTGTCTGAAATTAAGATGGCTACTCCTCCTTTCTTTTGTATTCCGTTCGCCTGAAAGACTGTTTCCCATCCTCTTACCTTGAGTCTGTGGGTGTCCTTTCTAGTGAGGTGAGTCTCTTGAAGGCAATAGATTGTTGCCTGATGATATTTTATCCATTTTGCCAATCTATGTCTTTTCAGTGGTGCATTTAGTCCGTTCACATTTAGGCTAATAATTGAAATGCAAGAGTTGATCCCTGTCATAAGGTTCTTACAGAGTTGTTACTGTTTATTTGTTGTCTTTCTTTGGGTTTTGGAGTTGGTTCAGGTGTGTTTTTTAATCTTTTGCCTGTACTCTTGTGAAGAATGCTGATGTTCTTTTTTCTTTTTCTTCTGTGTTCAGTACTTTCTTGAGTGTTTCTTGTAGCGGTGGTCTGGTGGCAGCGTAGGTTCTTAGGGATTGGATGTCTGGAAAAGATTTAATTCTCCCTCACTAATGAAGCTTAGTTTAGCTGGGTAGGTTATTCTTGGTTGAAATTGTTTCTCTTTTAGTACTTTGAAGATAGGGCTCCAGGCTCTCCTGGCCTGAAGGTTTCTGTGGATAAATCTGCTGCTATTCGGATTGGTTTTCCCTGGTAGGTAGTCTGGCCTTTTTCTCTTGCTGCCTTTAGGATTTTTCCTTTCATAGCTACTTTGTTTAGGTGAATTATTATGTGTCTGGGAGTTGGTCTTCTCGTTTGTTGTCTTGCAGGGGTTCTCTGAATCTCTTGTGTTTGAATTTTTTCATCTTTACTGAGATGAGGGAAGTTTTCTTGAATGATTTCATGGAATGTTTGTTCCAGTGTGGCTTCTGTTTCTCTTTCTGCCTCAGGAAGCCCAATTATTCTCAGGTTTGGTCTCTTGAAGTGATCGTTCATCTCTTGCAGGTTTTGTTCTGTCTTTTTGAGCTTCTTTTCTATGCTTTTGACAGTTTGGGTTAGTTCTGTGTTTTGGTCTTCGAGCTCTGAGATTCTTTCTTCTGCTTGGCTGATTCTGCTTTCCATGCTTATTAGTCTGTTGTTCATTTCCATCACAGTATTCTTTACTGCTGTCATTTCTGACAACAGCTCCTTCCTATTTTCCTCTTGTCTCTCCTCAATTTTTTTAATTCTCTCCATTAATGTCTTGATGTCTGGGTTTGTTGCATGTAGCCAGTCATTCTGGGGAGTCTTCATTGTCTGTGTTCCAGATCTGTTTTCTCATTGTCTGATCTCCCAGGGGTCTGTGTAAGCCCTATATTCTTCTTTTGGTTTTTCTTCATTTGTGCGGTTTTTCCACTTCCCTACTTCTTCCTTCCCTCCACGTCACCGTCTTCTTTAATTTTGTTTTTCAGGGGTAAAGGGACTGGTTTTACTTCTGTTCATTCAATCTCCCACTCTTTATGTATGTCGTCTTACTTTGTTCAATTTTGAAGTTGCACTGTAGGTTGGAAGTGGTCCTTTTTGCAGTTTTGAGATGTATTTAAGGGAGAGCTGTGATTCAAAATCTGTCTGCAGGTCCTGCTGTTCGCTGACAGGCGTGTGGATAATGTGGAACCCACTTCCCACTGCCCTGGAGTCTGTCCGTGCAGTGGGGCTGTAGGTTTACTCCCTGTAATAAAATGTGGTTAGCAGGGGGGAGAGAATGGAGCAGATAGTGGGTTGAAGAGGGGAGTGGAGAGATAGAGAAGTAAGGGAGGAAACTAACGAGTGTGCCAACAAATAGAGAGAGAGGTCTATACTGAAACAGCTAAAAACGATGGACCACAGCTACAGTCGAACCAACTCTCATACAACCACAAATAAAACATATTGTGATGCTAGCATACTGGCTATCCAACCACCTTATTGGTGTGTTGTTCCTCTATACAAAGACATGGTTTACAGACAGAAGAAAAGAGAAGAAAAGGAAAAGGAAAAGAGAAAAAAGGGGAACAATACTGTAGGAATAGAATTAAGTCATTAAACTAATAGAATCAATGAAGCACACTCTGAGACCTTTCGTTTAAGTCCAATGTCCTTTCAGGTCTGATTTGTAGTTTTCTTTTCAAGCCGGTGAATTAATTTGCAGTTAGAGTCAATTGCCCCTGATATGTTGTGAAGGACAGCTCAGGTCAGCTTTCCTTCAGAAGTTTGGTCTATGTCTTAATCAGGCTTATTTCTCCCGTTTCGGTGTTGTTACCTTGAGTCGCCAGCAGGTGGTGCTATCTCATCTGCTCGCCCCAGAGGGGGTGGGGCCGGACAGGAACAAGATGGCTGCCTGCCTCCGAGCAGGCAACAGAAGCCCCACGCGAGCCAGCAGCACAATCTCAGACACAGGAGATCTGGCAGAAATTCCTGCAGATCTTCTTTTAAGCCGATCCGTGTGGATCTCCTCTCAGGCCGGGTCGTGATGAGCTGGGCGGGCCGAGCGCCGGGGCGCCGGGAGCGCCGGGGCCGCGGGAGGCGGGAGCGCCGGGGCCGCGGGAGGCGGGAGCGCCGGACCGCGGGAGGCGGGAGCGCCGGGGCCGGGGGAGGCGGGAGCGCCGGGCCGCGGGAGCATTATTATTTTTAATCAATATTTTTTATTATGGTTTTGTGGGGTACAGTTAAGGGTTAGGTGTACAATTACGTTTCATTCAGGCACCCTGTTGATAAGAGGTGTTTTCCCAGCCCCAGACAGATATTTGCTACTGTTAATCCCATCCCCCCCATAGTTTCCCAGTACCGTCGAGACTGAGCATTTTAAAGGGAGATGAGGGAGTGGGGAAAGAGGTCAGGCTCCGTAGAGTCAGGGAGGAGGAAAATGCCAAAGGGTCAGTCACTGCCAATGCCTTGAGGCCAGCTGTGTCTGCTAGCTAGCGATAACTAAAATTATTGTAGGATTGGTCTTCCTGCAGAGACTGGGAGCCAGAGGCCCAGTCCTTCCTGATGACTCCATTTCAAAGGAATAGCTCTTGAAGCTGTGTACAGTGGTTCACACCTGTCATTCAAGCACTTTGGGAGGCAGAGGCGAGATGATTGCCTGAGCCCAAAGGTTCGAGACCAGCCTGGGGAACATGGTGAGAACTCGTCTCTACAATAAATAAAAAAAATTAGCCAGGTGTGGTGGTTTGCACCTGGAGCTCCAGCTACTTGGAAGGCTGAGGCTGGAGGATCACCTGAGCTCAGCAGATCGAGGCTATGGTGGCCATGAGCATGCCACCACACTCCAGCCTGGGCAACAGAGTGTGAGACTCCAACTAAAAATGAAACAAAACAAAACAGAGGAATATCTCTTGGATCCTTGAGAAAGACATGTCTAAGTTACAAGATGTGTACAGTCAGCCCTTCAGATCCATGGATTCCACATCCATGAGTTCAACCCGCTATGGATCACAAATATTCAGGTGAAAAAAGAATGATATAACAATAAAAAACAAAAATTTGAAATACAATATTACAACTATTTATATCACATTTGCAGTGAATTAGATGTTGTAAGTAATCTGGATATAATCTAAAGTATACAGGAGGATGTGCATAGGGTATATGCAAATACCTCACCATTTTACATATAGGACTTGAGCATCTGTGGATTTTGGTAGCCTCGGACAGTCCTGGAACCAATCTCCCATGACAATGAAGGATAACTGGACACATCTCAAAAGGACAGCGGAAAGATTCATAACTGCAAGTAATTTTCAGGGGTCTATCAGGTGTTGGTAGAACACACAGTCAACTCTCCTGGCATGGAGAGCTTCCTCAGGTGTGCTTCTGATGGGGGCTGGGTTCATCCTAGGGAGACAGCCTTGTGTTGTCAGGAGGAGTCGTGGAGACTGGTTACTGCATGCAGGGGTTTGGACAGTGTTCTTGTGTGCTGAGAGTTCTGCATTTCCCATAAGTCCACTTTCTGAGACAGAGCTAGAGACAGAGCTAGAGACAGAAAAGGTCTTTCAGAGAAACAAGAGTCAGAAAAGAAGGAAGGAGTAAGATGAGGAAAGAAAGGCTAGTTGATGGATCACCTGCAGGAGATGAGGTTCAAGAGACAAACTAAGTAGAAGAAAACTGCCTCCCCCATATCTTTCCTGCTGGCTTCAGTTCTGACCCCTCAGAAACACAGCAGAGGCCCAACCACCCCCTAACATCAGTGTCTCCTAGATGGACCCTGTGGCTTCTGCACAGCCTTTGGAAGTGCATTTAGAGGTATGATAAGGTAGTCCACCCGCACACTTCTGACACCCCTCCTGTGCATGGGCAGGTCTACCCTTCTCAGCTCAAAGGAGAAGGGGTGCTCTCAGTAGAGTCCATGCTGGGAACCACAGAGCACCTCCCACCATACCCCGGTGCCCAGGACAGCTTGGCAGTCTCTCAGTTAATGGCCTGGGCACTGACCTGGGGGTGCTTATTTCCAGGGGTGTGAATTCTCCTTGCCCACCTCCCCCTTTCACCACCTGCTGGAGTCCAGCTCCAGGAGAGAGTCAGGGCTTGAGACGGGGGAATTGGGAAGCGGTGAAAAAGAAAAGATGAAAACGATAGGAATCTTCTTCCTGGGGAGAGCTCAAGACTCTGCCAATTTTTATTTATTTTTCACAAGCTTATATAGATTTCCCACTCAGCCCTGCACCTACAAATGTGTCTTATGTTGCTAACCAAATGCCCACGTACATCCTTTTTGCACTCATAACAAGGTTGACCTTTAACAATTTTAACCATAGATGGTGTTTTTCTTAAGTCCAACATGCTGGTTTCTTTATAACTATTTACTATTATAGGCCTATAATATCTGTATCCTATAAAGCTAAACCTTAACCCTAAGTCTTATTTAACTTACTACTATATATTTATTTCTATTAATCTTATTTCTAACCTTATGTCTCTATATTTTCTTAACTATCTATATTTTCTTAACTATCACTTATACTATTATATATCTCTTATCTTACTAGTTTATCTTATCTTACTATCTTATTATTAATATTCAAAATTCTATCTTCATTAAACTACTTATTTAATCCTAAAATATCTTAACCTATTTTTTATCTCAAATGGTTGTTTTCCACCAGCTCTCAGCTGGGGTCTGTTGTTTATGAGGAAGTGGTTGACTCGTTCTTCTCGGCCTCCTGCTGTTTACTGAAAAACATCCTTACACACCCTAAGGGGCACCCTTTTTGCTGCAGTCTCACCTCCATTATGCCTATGTATAATTTTTGCTGTCAAATGCTATCATCCATTTATGCATCTATTATCTCATGTGCATGCACGCTGTAAATGAAATTGAGCTCTTGATTTGGTTTTTAGCCCTTTTATCTTTTTGATAAGACCCATTCTAATAAGAGTGGGGTGTTATCTCATTGTGGTGTTAATTAACATTTCCCTGATGATTAGTGATCTTGAACAGTTTTTGGCCATTTGTATGTCTTCCTTTAATAAATGTCTATTTAGGTCTTTTGCTCAACTTTTAATCAAATTTTTTATTATCTTGTTATTTAGTTGAGTTTCTTATATGCTTTGAATAATAACCCTTATCAGATGTACAGTTTGCAAATAGTTTATCTTATTCTATAGGTTGTGTCTTCACTCTGTTGATTGTTTCCCTTGCTATTCAGAATCTTTTTTGTTTGATGTAATCCCATTTGTCTATTTTTACTTTTTTTGCCTGTACTTTTGAGGTCATAGTCAAAAATAATTATGTTATTTAAACAGAAATCTTTGTATTTCACTTACAAAAGTCACAGTGTTAGTGCATTATGTAGGTTATTCCTATGTTCTTCTGTTATTTATGCTTGAAGTAAGTGCTAAGATGTTGCTATCACCTCAGACAGGCACCAAAATCACAGGGTGGCAACTAAATAAGTAAAGTTTGAGTAACATGGCTTCATTGTGAGGACACCAATAATTTTTTAAAGCCAAAAACAAGATTATCCAGTCTAATGACTTCCAGTACCTCTCTAAATAAGCAACACATAGTCTAGGTAATAAACCTCTAGTCTTTATTTCTTAACAATTTATTCTCATAATTGCCTATAATGTTTCTATATCTTTTTTCCCTCCTACTTTGGTTTATTTCCTTTTGCCACCTCCCACATCATATTTAGGCTTTGCGTGTCTTATAACTCTTGACTTGTGATTTGAGTCTAATATCTGTAATTACTTGTGATGTTTTGGAAAAGAAAATGTTATAGCTCTAGAATTTTTAAAATTTCTTTTTAATTATTATTATTTTTTCTTTTTGTTTTTCTTTTATGAGGAAATATTTTCTATTTTTAATGTCATATTGTCTGTGAATTCTGGTTAGCTATTAATTAAATATAATTAACTTAGTGTATGAGAAAGTTGAACTCTGTGTCATTTGCCTTAAGGAAGCAATCATTAATAATCTATGTCTAGGGTTAAGTTATACAAATCTTTTATGGCATACATTAAAAAAAAAACTTTTATGGCATACATTTTATTCATGATCCTCACAGAGAGGCATGTTTAAGAATTCAAACTACTTTTGTTAGCCAGCTAGCCTGGTCGAGAGATATAAGACAAACCACAATTTTTAGAAACACCATCCATTTATTTTGGGAGTGCCACTCAGGGCATTTATTTATGTATGTGCATTCCGTGCCCATGTTCAATAATTCAGAATGCAGAAATGTCTTGGCAGAAGAGATTACTAAGATAGGAGAGCAAAATAGTATCAGTTTATATACTGAAAGTTTTTTTCCTTCATGCTTATTTTATCTTTCACTTTTATCTTAAGCTGTGCTTTCCATTTTTATGCATTTTGTTATAGCTCAAATGCAACAGGTTACCTTGAGAGAAGTAATAGAATTGAACACTGGATGCTTCTGATGGCTGTAAATGATACTACTGTTCAAGGTTTAAAAACTATGGAGTTTAGGCATAAAGTTAGAACAATTCAATCTATCCTCACTACTCATCTGTTTATCTAATTAAAGTCTGTCTGTAACAAAGTACTTAGAGAAGAGAATAGCTTACAGAAGATATTTCTTTCTGAAAAAGCTCATAAACTGAACTCATTCATATGTTGGCTTATTCAATCAATGTGTAAAGAGAGGAAGACCTTCTGCAACTTCATCAGTGCCAGATGATTACACATGCAAAAAGACATTTTGGTTGGAATGTGGCATTTCAGGAATCAAAATAAGTGGGAGAAGGTTGGGGAGAGAGGGAAAATCCTGTGCTATTGCTTTCTGACTATGGTAAATTCCTCTGGAAATTGCACCTCAGACCGATATATACAACTCTGTCATAGAAGAGTTATATACATCCCTGTGCCAAATTGCATTCTGATTTAGCCACCACACATTTGTGAATGAGAAGATTTCAAAAGGCTGAATTTTTTCTTTCAATTAGAGACTGTAGGAATTTTCTCTGCTTTTCATAGATGTAGTTGAGAAATCAATTGCTGATGTTAGGAGCTCTGTTATATGAATTGATTAGTTAATGCTTTAGAAACACTTTTTTTGTCTTGCAAGCACTTTTCATGTATATTTGCTTTTTTATTTATTTTTTAAAACTATTATTCTTTTATTTTAGAGATGTGGGGTAAAATTCAGGGTTAGGTATACAGACATTGATTATACAGGTACCCTTGTTGATGAGGTATGGCTCTCCCTTCTCTAGCAGTTTCCCTCAACTGCCAATCCCACCCTGCCGACAGTTACACATTACTGTCAAATGCTTTTTTATAGTATCATAATGGTGCAAGGTCCGCTTATGAGTGAGAACATATGGTACACTGTTCTTTGTTTCTGTGATAGATGACTGAGTATGATCAATCCAAATCCATCAAGTTTCTGCGAAGTCCACATACTTATCCTTCTTTATGGCTGCATAATATTCCATTGTGTGTATGTACCACATTTTCTTTATCCAGTCCAGCTTCCATGGGCAACATGGTTGGTTCCAAGTTTTTGCTATTGTGACTAGAGCCGCAACAAACATATGTATGCAGGTATTTT
>JAPVLO010003771.1:0-20629 GCA_027257055.1 Cephalopachus bancanus
TCATAGTTGCTATCCCTCTCTACCAAATCATGATGTCTGCGTTTGTGAATTGGGGTGCCAGAGCTTAATGGTACCCCTAAAGCACATAAGGTAAATCATTTCTCAGGTATTATAAAGGTGTGATTCATAAAAATCACTGTAGAACAATTTCATTGTTTTGAACCTTTCCTGTGCCTAAACTTCCTGATAAACAATCTTTTTACCATAGTATTTATATCAACTATATTTCCAAAATTTAAGTAACTTTTTCATTAGCTGAACATAATTATTTTGGCAAACAACCTTATTAACATTCACCATCAAAATGAAATATGTTTTGTAAAATCCTTTAAATATTTAAGAATTAGTTATTAAGAATGTATTTTTTAAAAGAGAATTTCTAGAAACCCTAAAGCAAATGTCTGTAACTCTTTTTTTTAAATATAGATGGGTCTCACTATGTTGCCCAGGTTGACCTCAAACTCCTGGACTCAAGCTATCTTACTACCTTGGCCTCCAAAGGTGCTAGAACTACAGGCATGAGCCACCCAGTTTTATTCTTATTTTTAAATATTCAATTCATTGAGAAAATTTTGTAACTTTTTAAAGTGCAACTGGAATCGTTTTTTGTTATATATTAAATTTACATAAGTTTAGATAGGCAGCCCAAAACCATACACCAAGAAATTCTGCTAAATATTATTTACATTATTTTGAGGTTTATAAGCATGCAGTGCACATAATGTGTGTCATACTTTATGCCTGAACATAATTATACCCAATACTGGACAAAATAAAAACGTCCATCCCTCCTGTCGTAGCTTTTACATTTGAAGGAGGCAACCGATCAGTGATTACTCATGAATGGGCAGGCAAGAGTTTATCCATAATAAAATTAGAGCACAGCCTTATTGTGCATTTTTGTGACTTTGAGATATCACACAGTGCTTAACCTTTGCTCCTTTCCTCTCAGATCCTGTAATTCAGCTGTATTACATTTTTTAAAAAGTACTGGTTGCCATGTTGAATTCTTTAACATTCATTCATTGCTGCTAGGATAAAAGCTTCACATTTAGTTTGTTACCCAAAGAAGAGGATGACATCATATCTACTCTGAGTACTGAGGTGGTCCCACCCATCACTATCTGAATCAATTGTTCCAAGAATGTCAGGTGTGTCATGAGTGGCTGTCCCAACTTTAGAGACACTGGGTCTACCATGAAGCCAGGAGATTTCTGCTTATCACACATTCCCCATAAGTGATTTGGCTCTCTCGCTGCTAAATTCCATACATATGTTGTAGAGCTTTTGGGAGTCTCTATATGACTCCAGACATTCTGGCTTCAGGATGAGGGTGGCAGACACACTGTGATCATCTTTGGCTCAGATGGTCAAGTCTCAACATACCTACACACCTGTTTCTGCAGCTCCTCCTTAAAATTCTCATCTTGAGCATTACATGAGACCTTAGGGTCAACCAGTGGGTCATCTGGGCTCTGCTTTTTCCACAACTTGGTGTCCAGATACCATGCTCCATATCTCATCTTCACCCCCTTCGGCTTATCAGGATTCTACAGAAAGTAACATAATTCCCAATGTCATTACCTTTTTTTGATTTGTTGTTTCAATAACTCTAAGACTTAGCTTATGAAAGCAGTATCACTACTTTGGATTTATGGTTGGTCCTTGCCAAAGTGTTTTATGAAGCTTCAGCATGCTTTGATTTTACAAAGAAAACATGAAAAGCTCATGATTGAGGAAATAATGTAGTGTGTAATAACATGGCCTTTGAATTTTGACAGGCCTGGATACAAGTCCAGCTTCATCCCACTTGCTAGTTGTGAGTCCAAGGGCAAGTTACTTAAATTCTTCATCTCTAAAATGGACATAACAACAGTACCCACTCCCGTAGGATTGTTGTGAAGATTAAAGGAAAGAATTACATAAAAGCAACTAGAAATCATGTAAAAATCTTGTATTTCTTCCCAGGGTAATGGCCTTGTACAATACTCTATCAACCAAAATAATGTTATTAGACTTACTATGAGCCCAGCACTATGCTCTGCACAGTAAAGGCTACAGTATTTTTTTTTATTAAAATGCTAGCTAACACCTTTTGCCTCTTTGGTTAGAAGAGAGTAAGAGGAGGAAGAATAGATCTCATTCTTTTCCTTCCCCGTTCCTCAGTGGGACATCCAGGAGGCAGAAGAACCTCTTGCTGGCTCATAGCCTGATAGTGTGACTGCATCGCCCTTGCACTGTCTCATCATAAACAAGGGTCCAGCTCTTGGCTGGGGGAAAGCATGAAACCACAAGGATCCTGCCCCTCTCTCCTCCCATGCACATACAATCAAGTCGGTAGTGGAACATGTGGAGCACTCTAGATTTGAGCCAGAAATGTCTGTCTAAAACAGAATGGAACAGAGTGGGCTCTAGGGAAGAGCTGAAGTCAGCATCGTGACCCCTCCATTCCAAGCACGCTGACCTCCTCGCTGCTTCCAGATAGCACCCATTACAACGTCTACCTCGGTGCCTTTGTACTCGTTCCCTCTGCTGTCACGCTTTTCCTCAAGAGACCCACATGGCTCACTCCTTTACCTATTTCATGTCACCTTTTCAGTGGTATCTTTAACTTTCATTCATTGCTGATAGAGACGCTGTGACCATTCGACTTAAAAATGCAACACCCCTCACAACATTCCTTGACTTCCTTCCTCATCTCATTTTTTTTAGCAACCCTTATCGCCATTTAACATGCTATATATTTTTCAATTCTTTTTCGGTCTCTCTCTTCTCACTCTCTAAAATGTAAACTTCAGAGATTATTCCTGAATGCATCTCCTGGCATCTAAAATAATACTAAGGACACAACAGGTGCTTAATAAATGTGTTTAATTAAAGACAAGTTTCTTAACTTTGGCATGACTGACATTTGGTACTAGATAATTGTGAGGTGGGGTGAGGAGGGTGGCTATCTGACACATTGTAGGATGTCTGGTAGCATCCCTGGCCTCTACTGACTATATGCCATGACACTCCCTAAGTGGTGACAACAACCAATGTCATCTTTAAACACTGCCAAATACCCTGGATGGAGGAAAGGTGACAAAATTGCTCTCAGGTGAGAACTACTGAATGGAAGGGAGGGAGGGAGGGAGAAGATGAGGGGGAGGCAGAGGAACGGAGACTATGCTACCGTGGCACTGAAGAGCCTGAGTTTTGGAATCCATTATGTTTTTGGGCAACTGGAGATCTTTTAAGGCTCAGGAAAAACATAATTTCTTCTACGAAGGCTTTGCTGAACCTGTCCTCACCTCATGCTTGTGGAACTGATTACTTCTTCCTATGTCCCAGTCACACTGCATCATTTTGCTGTAGTTAATCATTTACCTGTTGCTCACCCTAGACCATAAGCCTCTTAAGTGCAGGAGGCAGTCCTCCATTTTTTGTTTCATTTGTTCCCAGCACTTTTGGACACATAGTAGCAGATGCTCAGAAATCCACCACTTTTTAGACAATCCATAAACAGTTGGATGAATTAATGTACAGGGCCAAGATAAATGCTTAAAATAGAGACACAGAATGCTGTGAGAGATTAAAAGTAAGAACAAATTAATGTTAACCAAGGGACCTGGAAAAACCCTATGAAGAAACTGGCACATGCACTACGTCTAAAGGAAGACAGAATATGTGGACGTAGGGAGGAGGGCCACTCAGGAGAACATTGTAAGCAGTGCCAAGCAGGAGGGGAAGCTTGGAGTCTTACAGACACCCAAGACCACCTGAGAGTGTCCAAAGTTTAAAAAATAGAGATGAAAGCTTCTCCTTTCAGAAGACCTCTACCACATCTACCCTCCCACCTGCAACACCCAAAATGCAGGGGGAAAAATGCATGAACTGATAGTTTGCAAGACCCTGGACATTAGGTAATGAAAGACAGTGATCCTTGAGAGACAAGCAGCAAGCAAGAGAAACTGCCAGTTGTCCTAGCCCACTGCCTTGAGAGTTCCAGTCATGCACAGGGCAGAGGAGTCCAGGAGGAACCAGGGACTCTCTGCATTGCAAAGACAGAACTGAGCATCTGGGGAGACCCAGAAAGCCAAAGCTAGCAGCACTGAGTAATAAAAACAAAACGATGCTTGGAGAAAGAATACCAGAGGACTACACAGGGTCCCCTTCTGTGCATGCATGCAAAGAAATGTCCTGATGTCAGGAAATAAACCAACCCAAAGGGTTAGAGGAGAAAGTGCCCAGCACGTCCACAGGGCCAGGAACAGTGCCTTCTTCCTTCTGGAAAGCCGAAAGAACCATAGGACATTGGGTAGAACACACAGAAGGGTCCTGGCTCAACAGTAGGGAATAATTAGCCCTACACAGAACATTGCTTTGCTCTTTCCCCAAGAAAAATCTTAAAAGCAAGACCCAAAAGAATCACACTTTTCCAAGGCACTTGACTGCATTCCAGGACAAAGTTCAAGAGTATTTATAGGAATACAAAAATATTCAACAGCCGTTAAGTAAAATTACAATGCCCATCCTTCATCAGAGATCACCAGGCATGCAGAGATGCAGGAAAACATGACTCGTAACCAGGAGGTGAAGCAGCTCATCGAGATGGATACCAGTGTCAGAAGTAGCAGACAGACAACTCCATGGCTGTTATAACTATTCCATATGTTCAAAAGATTAAGTAGAGAACGGAAGGTATGCGAAGGGGGACCCAAAAAACCCAGAATTTATTTATAAATGTATAAATGCATTTATTTTTTTAAATTGTGTGTTTTTAATTTGTGTGTAAAAGTACTCTCTGTATGATGTAATATACCTATCGAGATGCTTTTCCACAGCTGGATACCTTTTAGTGTTTGTACCATTTTTTTGTTTCACCTCTTCCACACTGGCAGAACAATTCCCTTTGAAGACTTTGTTTATCCAGGGAAACAAAAAATGTAGGTCAAGGAGAGATCAGGTGAATGGGGAGGGTGGGGCACTGGGATCATGACATTTTTTGCTCAAAACCTGCTGAACACACAGCACAATGAGGGCAGGCAGGTGCATTGTCATGGTGGAAGAACCAGTCACCTGTATGCCACAGCTTCGGACATTTCTTCTACAAATCATGACACAACCTTCTCAAAACTTCCAAACAAATACTTTGACCATTTGATCAGGTCAAATTCGAATGTACTACAAGGGACTCGCCTTTCAAAAGATAATTCCAGGTTGTATTGGATCCCTCTCCCGTGTGTGTGTGTGTGTGTGTGTGTGTGTGTGTGTGTGTGTGTGTGTGTGTGTGTATACACACCCAAGTCACGTTTCCAGAGACGAAAATTATACTATATGAGATAAAATACCTGGATGAGATTAACAGTAGATTAGACAGCATAGAAAAAAATTAGTGAACTTAAATACATGGCCAGCCTGGTATTTGTACAAGAACAAGCACATAGACCAATGGAAGGGGATAGAGATTCCGGAAGCAAAGCCTCAATTCCTCAACCAACTCATCTTTGACAAAGCCTCCAACAACAACTACTGGGGAGAGGAAAACCTATTCAGTAAATGTTGCTGGGAAAACTGGCTGACCACCTACAGAAGATTGAAACAGGACCCCTACCTATCACCATACACAAAAATTAACTCTAAATGAATCAAAGACCTAAACGTAAAACCTCAAACTATAAAAATATTAGAAAACGCAGGAGACATCCTTATGGAAATTAGAACTGGGAACCAATTCCTACTCAGAATCCTAAAGGCCAATACCTTAAGAAATAAGGTAGATAAGTGGAAGCTCATCAAATTAATGAGCTTCTGCAAAGCAAAAGAAATCATCAAGAGAGCGGGGAGACAGCCCACAGAATGGGAAAAAACATTTGCCAACTGTATATCTGCCAAAGCCTTAACAGCTAGGATCTACAAGGAACTCAAATGCACTGAAGGGAAAAAAACAAACAACTCCTTTAATAGGTGAGCAAAAGACATGAACAGACACTTCTCAAAAGAAGATATACAGGCAGCTAACAGACACATGAAAAAGCGCTCAGCCTCACTCATCATCAGAGAAATGCAAATCAAAACCACATTGAGATAACACCTAACCCCTGTAAGAATGGCCATCATTAATAAAGCAAACAACAACAGATGCTGGCAAGAATGTGGAGAAAAAGGAATGCTTCTACACTGCTGGTGGGAATGCAAACTTGTACAACCTCTCTGGAAAACAGTCTGGTTATTTCTGAAAGAACTAGAAATTGACCTTCCATATGACCCAGCAATTCCCCTATTGGGAATATACCCGGAGGAGCACAAACTATTCTACAAAGAGGATACCTGTACACATACATTTGTTGCAGCTCTATTCACAATAGCATAAACATGAAAACAACCATGTTGCCCATCGAAGTTGGACGGGATAAAAAAATGTGGTACATATACACAATGGAATATTATGCAGCCATAAAGAATGACAAATATATGGACTTTGCAGCAACCTGGATAGACTTGGAGTGGATCATACTCAGTGATTTATCACAGAAACAAAGAACAGAGTTCCATATGTTCTCACTCATAAGAGGACCTTGAAAAATTATAATGCTACAAGAAAGCAATTGGAAGTAATGGGAAACTATTGGTGGGGGGGAGGTGGGATTGGCAGTTGAGGGAAACTGCTAGGAGAGGGGGGGGCATATCTCATTAACAGGGGTACCTACATGATCAATGTTTGTATACCTAACCCAGAACTGTATCCCACAGCTTTACAATAAAAATTTTAAAAATAATAATAAATAAATAAATACATGGTCATATAAATAAAGAAAAGAGAATTTAAAAACTTAACAGCGATGCAGTGAGCTGCGAGGCACTTCAAGCAGCTGAACTGCATGTAATTAGAGCCTTGAGAAGGTGTTGAAAGAGAAAAACACATTTTAAAAGTAATTATCAAATATTTTCCAAATATCTGCTAGGTGTGGTGGCTCATTTCTATAATCCCAGCACCTGGAGGCTTAGGCGGGAGAATCACTTGATCCTGGGAGTTCAACACCAGCCTGAGCAACATACTGAGACCTTGTCTCTACAAAAAAATTTAAAAATTAGCTGGGTTGGATGCCATGCACCTGTAGTCCCAGCTACTCAGGAGGCTGAGGTGGAAGGATTTCTTGAAGCCAGGAGGTCAAGGCTGTGGTGAGCTGTGATCATATCATCGCACTCCAGTCTCAATAACAGAATAAAACCCTAATTCAAAAAATAATTCCCAATTTAATGAAAACTGTAAGTACACAGAACAAAGAGACTCAACAAACCGAAGCACAAGAAATACAAAGACATACACACCATGGTGTATTATGATCAAACTACTCAAAACCAGTGACAAGAAGAAAATCTTAGGAGCATCCAAGGAAAAAAGCACATCCAGAAAAACAAAAGGATGATGTAAGATTCCTCATCAGAAACAATACTACCAAGAAGACAGTGTATTAAGTGCTGAAGCTTTAAAACTATGAACCTAGAAATCTATGCCCACAAAATAAAGTAGTTGCCCCTTATCCATGATTTCACTTTCCACAGTTTCATTTACCTCAAGGCAACCATGGCCCAAAAATATTAAATGGAAAATTCCAGAAATAAACTATTCCTACGTTTTAAATTGTGCACCATTCTCAGTAGCAAGGTGAAATCTCGAGCATCCTTACTCCGTCCCTCCAGGGACATGTGTCATGTCTTTACCCTGAACATCCACACTGCATACGCTGCCTGCCCTTAGTCACTTAGCAGTCATCTCAGTTACCAGATTGAAAAAAAGTGTATATAATATTTGGTATTATCCATAATCCCAGCATCCACTGAGGATCTTGATAAATAACCCCCATGAATAAGGGGGGACTATGGCACCTTTTTCTTTTTCTTTTTTTTTTGAGTTGGGGTCTCACTCTGCTGCCCAGGCTAGAGTGCAGTGGCACATTCACATCTCACCCCAGTCTTGACCTTCTGGACTCAGGCAATCCTTCAACATCACCCTCATCACCCTCTCAAGAAGCTGGGACTACAGGCATGTGCCCCACACCTGGCTAATATTTTCCTTTTTTTTTTTTTTTTGAAGAGATGGTCTTGCTATGTTGCCCAGGCTAGTCTTGCTATGTTGCCCTGGGCTCAAGCATTCCTCCCGCCTCAGCCTCCCCAAGTGCTGGGATTATAGTTGTGAACCACTGGACTGGGCCTACTGTACCTTCGTTTAATAAGGGCAGAACAAGGGTATTTTAAGACATACAAAAACTGAAAGAATTCTTCACCAGCAGATCCACACTGGAAGAGATGTTAAAAGACATGCTCCAGGCAGAAGAAAAATGGTATTATGTGGAAACATATTTTGAAATTTTGTGTAGTGACTTTCCATGTGCCAGTCAAAGTTCATTTTTGGCAAAAACCACCATGGTTTTATAAAGCAGTGTTTGCATTAGATTAGTTCTAAACACAGAGAATTGAGCAATTGGATTCAGCCTAGATTCAGGACAAGCAGTGGTTCAGGCCTTAGGTGTGAGGAATATAATTTGCCAATCCAGCATTGTTTTGCGTTTTACCTTTCAGAAACATGAAAGGATAATGGAAACATTAAAGCTGATATTAGTGTTGAAATGCATAGCTTCATAAATATTACACAACAGAGTCAAGGATGGAAATGTAATGCATGTCAAAATAGATTGGTCAATTGTGTTCAATTGTATAGGATAAAATTAATATGTCCAAAGTATTGAAATATACTTTGCCTAAAAGGCAGAGGGAAAATTAGAAATAACATATTGTGTTTTACCTTCAGGGAAAGGAATTCCCCACCCCGCAACTTAGCTACTTAAGTCTGTTGTTGACTTATACAACTTGACATGTGTGCATAATACCAAGGGTGCCAAAAAAGTGTAAGCACATTTTAAGAGATATCATCTATGTATTACTTTTAGTTCACCACAATCAGAAGTGTCTGGACACAGATGGCAACCACTTTGAGCACCTCTTCCAAATGTAGGAGTCAAATGTGACTTGTATCCATCTTTTGTTATTGGTATATATAATTACAATTTTAATACAGATTTTTCTTTTCTTAAAATATGTGACTGAGTGCGGTGGCTCATGCCTGTAACCCCAGCACTTTGGGAGGCTGAGGTGGGAGGATTACTTGACCCCACGAGTTTGAGGCCAGCCTGGACAACACAGCTGGTAGAGGTAAAGATGGGTACATTAAGAGAAGCTAATCTGTAGGTTGAGCATTGACCTATGATATGACTCGCCTCTACAACAAAAATTTTTAAAATTAGCTGAGAATGGGTCTCACACCTGTAGTCTCAGTTACTCAGGAGGCTAAGGCAGAAGGATTGCCTGAGCCCAGGAGGCTGAAGTTGCAGTGAGGTGTGATCATCTACTCCAGCCTGGGCAACACAGATTCCAATTCCAAACACGGACACACACGCACACATAAGAAGCCTGTCTCAGAAAATGACTATTAAGATATTAACAGCAATTCAGAATGGCATGCCTTGTTGGTATAACTGCCTTTGTCATATGTATTAAACATCCATTCATGTAACAAATATTTATTAACCATAAAAAAATTCAAGATTTCTACTGTAAAAAGCCTGTGCCCCCTGAAGTACCAGAATTCAAGAACATTCAAGACTTCAGTTTGACTTAATTTTCTTTATTTTTGGTCTGCTCTCCTGCAGTTACCTGTGGTTTCTGAGGCTTCCTGTCATAGTCTGGTTTCCGGAAGAATTCCGACTTCTGCAGTGCACTTGGACCCACACTGTACTTGAGCTCCCGAGGAACCTGGTCCAGCCTCAGGGTGCGGAGCACATCGCTCCTTGGTTTGCTCTGATCATCAATGTCAAACTGTTTCAGGACAAGCTCTTCATCAAGGCTCGAACTTCCCTGGAAGAAAACCACATTGTGTGAGCTGAGGGCAAGGGGTGAAGATCGCATTGCCTTCTTCCTTCACCTGGGAAGTGGTTGCCTGTTGCTGGGGAAGAGCTTAGAAGAAGGTAGAAAATGGTTAGCATTGTTTGGACAAGAAGTATTTGGGTCTGAAGGGCTCTTCCAGTGCCTTAAGGGGCAGCTCAAGACCCGCAAGAAGCAGTGAGTCTGGGAGGGAAATTCGGTTTGTCTGATCAAAAGTAAGCTTCCCTAGCATTTTCCAGGAGTGTCCAGACCCATCCATGTTCGTTCTGCCCTCAGCCCCACATGAGGGAAGCTTCCCTGTCCATGGCTTTTTTTGAAGGAGGCAGTACTAATCAGCCTCACTTTGTACACAGAATAGCCTCCTCCTTTCCCTTCCTCAGTCACAGCTGGTGGGGGTAGAGATGGGCACGACACAGCAGCTCATCCGCAGGCTGAGTGTTGACCTCTAGTGTGGCTCAGGGCTAGAAGATATTAAACCCAACAGAATCCCACTTTGGAAAATAGAAATTGGAAACACAGAGACAATGAGATCACCAGCAGTGGAGTTGAGGTTTGCCTGACTGCTGTCCCAAGATTCCTTGAGTTTCCTGCACAACAGAGCCTTAGTGTCCAGCAGCAAGAATGAGAGAAGGGTTAGGGCTGGGAACCAGGCAACCCAAGCCACCGTTTATGGACCAGTGGTGGTTGGGTACCTGACATGGTGGTCATCATCTGCCTGGGCCAGCATCTCTGTGCCAATCCCCCTCCGAGGCGCCTCCCTCACTCAGTCAGTCTGTTGCAGCTGGACACCCTCAGCCTCGGCTTTAGGCCTAAACACGAGACCTGGCCTAGCCAATGAGTACAGTCCAGCTCCTCAACCCCAAAGGTTAATTCAGGCACAGGCATGTGACCCAGGTAAGACAATGAGAATAAGCTCTGGACTTCTCTCTATTGGAAATGTGTTGCTTTCTTCCCACTTAAGTTGCTTACCAGTAGAATATAAGTCTGGAAATTTTAGTGGCCTATTTTGGCATCTCTTGGGGAAAGACCACTTGAGAATGAAGTCCGAGGAGTACAACCGAAATGGAATCAACCCCTAAAAACATTTTAACACCTGGATTCAGCTGTGCCTGAAGTTCCTAATATTTCAGTCAGTTGCTAATGAAATAGTATTAAATAATACACTGACTAAAACAGACTAATCACCAAAAAAATGGGGGAGCTGAATAAAAATTCTAGAGGTCTCAAATCCAAAGAATCTAGACATCTACTGAGACTCAGGAACAACAATATGTCACTAAATAGGTTCTTGGAAGAAGGACAAGGAAAAGCACTTGACAACTCAGTCAAAAGACTCTTGTACATGCTTGACTAAAATCTTCACACAAAAAATTTCTGACATGAAGAATCTTTTGATTCAGTTATCAAAGGCTTTGTAAGTACTCATCTTAAAAAATGAGTTGTACAAGGAAAAAAAATGAGTGAAAGAGAGAAAAGAAGACCTTGACATTGAAGTGGAAAATAAAAATGAAATGACAGCAATGGTGTGAGGTATAAACATAAACATTTAAATTAGTTGCAATCTTGCAAACTTTCCAAAAATTTCACCTACCAGAAACATTATTATTTATAGATGGGGAAAGAAAATAATTCCCTTACAACTGTGATGACTTGACTTAGATTTTTGTTTGTTTGTTTGTTTGTTTTTGGTTTTGAGTTGGAGTCTCACTCTGCTGCCCAGGCTGGAGGGCAGTGGCCCACTCCTGAACACCGCAGCCTCGACCAGCTGGGCTCAGGCGATCCTTCCATCTCAGCCTTCCAAGTAGCTGGAATTATAGGCATGCGCCACAACACCTGGATAATTTTTTTTTTCATTGTTGTAGAGATGAAGTCTCATCAAGTTGCCCAGGCTTGTCTCAAACCCATGGGCTCAGGCAATTCTCTCACCTTAGCCTCCCAGAGTATTAGGATTATAAGCATGAGCCACCATGCCTGGCCTGGACTTAGATTTTTATCCAACTCTGTTTTTTAATGAAAGCAACTTTGAGCTTGACTTTTAAAAGTATGTTTAAGCATTACTACTAACTTACAAGAGTAGCAGCCCAGTTGCAGAAGTCACTAACTGCTTTGTGTACATTTTCCTGAAGAAAAGGATCAATTTCAAGGAGCAAGCCTGCTTTATGTGGCTTTTCTTCATAAAACCATTGGCCTGAATGTGATGCAGGAATCTTCTTGGGACTAAAGAGAATGAGATCATGAGAGAATCACAATACAGGTCACAGAGAATACAAGTGGATTTCAAACAGTTTCATGGGGCAGAGGAAATCAGGAAGCAAATATTTCTAACAGTCTCTTGCAAGCTTTAATTCTTCAAAGATCCCATTCTCATTATCAATATCATGAAGACAATTATACTATGATTAGTTATAGCAATTAAAAAACATAGCATTTCACCATTATAAGTTCATTTTATTTATTTACTTATGTATTTATTTAGAGACAGAGTCTTACTCTGTTGCCCGAGCTGGAGCACAGATCACTGCAGCCTCAAACTCCTGTGCTCAAGTGATCATCTCACCTTGGCCTCCTGAGTAGCTGGGACTACAGATGTGTGCCATCATGTCTGGCCAGTTATTTTTTGTAGACATAGGAACGTGCTCTGTTTCCCAGGCTGGTCTTCAACTCCTGGCTTCAAGTGACCCTCCTACCTCAGCCTCCCAAAGTGCTGGGATTGCAGGTGTGAGCCACTGCATTCAGCCATAAATTGATTTTTTAAAGGGTGAGTACCATTTATTAAAATATGTGCCAGAACTGGGTGCAGTGGCTCACAACTGGATTCCCAGCACTTTGAGAGGTGGAGGTGAGAGGATTACCTGAGCTCAGGGGCTTAAGACCAGTCTTAGCAACATGGCGAGACTCCATCTCTACAATTAATCAGAAAATCAGTTGGGCATGGTGGCACATGCCTGTGGTTCTAGCTACTTGGAAGGCTGAGGTGAAAGGACCACCTGAGCCCAGCAGGTCGAGGCTGTGGTGGCCATGAGCATGCCACTGTACTTCAGCCTCTGTGACTGAGACTCCAACTCAAAATATATATATGCCAGGAAAAATTACTTTGTGTGAAGTCTACCAAAGCCTCAGACAATCTTGACAACTAGGCGACATCCTTGCCATCTCTCTCCCTCATCCTAAAGTCCAGCCCACTCAGTCTGGCAGATTTTAACTCTGTCTTCTTCCATGAACTGTTGCCCTTTTAGCCCCACAACCTCCAAGCCATTCTCAGCACTACAACCAAAGTGGTCATTTCAGAATGTAAATCTGGGCATCTCAAAGACAGCCACCCTTCATCCTTGATTAAGCCTCATCAATAGCTTCTTTATAAAGTTGAAGACCCACAGATTGGAATCAATAAGAAACCAAAAAACAACAGCTGCTGGCATGGCTGTGGAGAAAAGGAAACGCTTCTACACTGTTGGGGGAATATAAGCTAGTTCAACCTTTGTGGAAAGCAGTGTGGCAATTTCTTAAAGTACTAAAAATTGAGCTTCCATATGATACAGCAATCCCACGTCTGGGAATACACCAAAAAGACATGTGCACATGTAAGTTCACTGCAGCACTATTCACAATAGCAAAAGCATAGAAACCAACCCTGCCCATTGAAAGTGAATTGGATCGAGTTCCGGTAAGATGGTGATGGCATAGGTGGATTTGCGAGACTCTCTGAATGTGAGTTCCCAAAAAGACTCATACTTTTCTTCCTGCAGCCCCCTGCCCACCACCAGGCACATGGTGACGAGGCCCGGGGACCTTCGGTCCAACACAGGGCCAGATATTGCTGCCCCCAGCTGCTGCTGCTCCACTATGTGTGACTCCCACCTGTGCGGGAGTCCCAGGTCTTGGCTCCCTCCCTGGCTACGTCGTCTTGCCCAGCACCCAGCACCAAGCTGCTGGTCACCCAGGGAGGCTCTGGGCACCCACCCCTCAGAGATACCGGCCCATTTCTGGCTGTAGTACCCTGTGAGGGACCCAGGGCCACTGCCTGCTCTTTGGAGATTTGGAGCTCTGGAGCCCTGGGCCCACCCTGGCTGAGGCACTCAGCACGCGACCCCAAGCTTGTGTAAGGGGAACAGAACCCCAAGCTTGTGTAAGGTGCTGATCAGAGGCTCCCAGCTCCAGAGGAGGGAACACCCAACCCTTTCCTCCACTCCAGCCTACTAGTGACATCCCAGGTCCAGCACCCAGATGTACAGCTGATCCCCAGTGCCTCTCGCCCAGATACCCAGATGAGCAGAGAGAAAAGATCCCTGAAAGTGGAGCTGCCACCTCAGCCATTCTCCAGGCAGATTTGCATTGCCCCACCCACCTATCAGAGCCCCCACCTCGGTTCCCAAGGTAACATCGTTAAAGAGGAGACAAAGCCCCTCCCCTATGCTGAAGAGTAAGAGACAACTAAGCAGACCTCCCAGGCAGCAGGTTAGCTGCCTGCAACAAAAACAAAGGGGAGAGGCTGGAGATCAGAGCTGAAGTGACTTTAGACTCTCAGGAAAGATTCCAGAGCAAGTCTGATCTCTTATTTTGACTTTTGATTTTATCATTCTGACTGTATGTTTTGCTCACTTTTGTTTGCTTTCTGATGTACACTATCTGTTACATGATTTTATTGATCTGTCTCTGTGTAGCTACCAGTATTCTTTAGGGTTTCCTTCTGTGTTTTTTTTTTCACTTCTCTCTGGCCTTGTGTTTCTTTTTCACCTGTTAGTTGGTATGTATGTCTGTTTTCCCTCTCACACTTCTCTCTTTCTAGCTTCCTATTGATGCCCCCTTCCTCCATTGTTTTCCTCTTTTGTACCACATTTTGATCCAGGGACTAAACCTACATACCGCTGCACAGAGAGATGGTAAGGCAGTGGGAAATAGGTTCCAGTGTGCTCATACACCTGTTGGTGGATGTTGGAATCAGCATATAGCTTCTGAATCACAGCTTCTCCCTCAATTAAACCTCAAAACTGCAAAAAGTACACCCACAGCCCACACTCCAACCTCAAAAGTGAACAAAGGGAGAGGACCCTCATAAGGAAGAACAGGAGATCATACAAGTGAAACAAAAGCAATCCCACCTTCCATAAGAAACAGAATTAAAGAAGGGGAGGAAAAGGGGGAGAGAGAGAAAAATCTACACAAATGAAGAAAAACCAAAAGAAGAATATGGGTCTCACCCAGACCCCTGGGAGGGCAGACACTGAGAAAACTGACTTTGGAATGCAAATAATGAAGAGCCCCCAGAATGACTGGTCTCAAACTACAAACCTAGATATCAAGTCATTAATGGAGAGATTAAAAAGAATTGAGGAGAGACAAGAAGAAACTAGGAAGGAGCTGATATCTGAGATAACAGTAATAAAGAATACTGTGAATGAAATAAATAACAAACTGATAAGCATGGAATGCAGAATTACCCAAGCAGAAGAAAGAATCTCAGAGCTTGAGGACCAAAATATAGAAAAAACCCAAACTTTTAAAAACACAAAAAACAAGCTCAAAAAGACAGAACAAAACCTTCAAGAGATGAGTGATTACTTCAAGAGACCAAACCTAAGAGTAATTGGCCTTCCTGAGGCAGAAAGAGAGGCAGAGACCTCACTGGAGCAAACTTTCCATGAGATCGTTCAAGAAAACTTCCCTTATCTAATCAGTGATGC
The DNA here is from genome assembly GCA_027257055.1 of Cephalopachus bancanus. Lineage (NCBI taxonomy): Eukaryota > Metazoa > Chordata > Mammalia > Primates > Tarsiidae > Cephalopachus > Cephalopachus bancanus. The sequence continues at coordinate 15,606 of JAPVLO010003771.1, forward strand.
AAAAATTCAAACATAAAGATTCAGAGAACCCCTGAAAGACAACAAATGAGAAGAACGACTCCGAGACACATGATAATTCACCTAAACAAGGTAGGCATAAAAGAAAAAAATCCTAAAGGCAGCAAGAGAAAAAGGCCAGATCACCTACCATGGAAAACCAATTAAAATAGCAGCAGATTGATCTACAGAAACCCTGCAGGCTAGGAGAGCTGGGAGCCCTATGGTCAAAGTCCTAAAAGATAAACAATTTCAACCAAGAATAACCTACCCAGCCAGGTTAAGCTTCATCAGCGAGGGAGAATAAAAATCTTTCCCAGATAGCCAATCCCTAAGAACTTACCCTGCCACCAAACCACCTCTACATGAAACAGTTAAGAAAGTACTAAACACAAAAGAAAAGGAAAAAAAGAACAACGTTCTTCACAAGAGTACAGGAAAAAGAATAAAATACACATGAACCAACCCCAAAAGCAAAAGTAAGACAAAAACCAAGTGGAAGAGCAACTCTATGAGAACTCTATAATAGGGACAAACTCTCACATTTCAATAATTAGCCTGAATGTGAATGGACTAAATGCACCACTGAAAAGACATAGAATGGCAGAAAGGATAAAATATCACCAGCCAACAATATACTGCCTTCAAGAGACCCACCTCACTAGAAAGGACAAGCACAGACTCAATGTAAGAGGATGGGAAACACATTTTCAGGTGAATGGAACCCAAAAGAAAGGAGGAGTTGCGATCCTAATTTCAAAAATTAAAAAAGATACAGAGGGCCACTACATAATGATAAAAGGTTCACTCCATCAACAAGAAATATTGATCCTAAACATATATGCACCCAACATAGGTGCACCAACTTTCATAAAGCAACTTCTAGGAAAATTAAAGAAAGATATAGACTCTAACACCATCATAACTAGGGACTTTAATACCCCACTCACAACCCTAGACAGATCATCAGGACAAAAAATCAGCAAGGAGATCTGGAACCTCAATGTGAGTCTTGACCAAATGAACTTAATCGATACCTACAGAACACTCTATCCAAAGACCACAGAATACACATTCTACTCATCACCACATTGAATGTATTCTAAGTTCAACCACATACTTGGCCATAAATCAAGCATAAGCAAATTAAAAGGACCGAAATTTTACCATGCAACTTCTCGGACCACAATGGAATAAAAATAAACATTAATACCAACAAGGTCCCCCCAAAACCACAAAGACATGGACACTAAACAGTATGATGCTAAACAACTCCTGGGTCAATGGTGAAATCAAAACAGAGATCAAAAGATACCTGGAAACAAATGAAAATGAAGAAACATCTTACGAAAATTTCTGGAACGCCATGAAAGCTGTAGTAAGAGGGGAATTTATATCCCTACAAATGCACATGAAGAAAATGGAAGGATCACAGATTAATAGCCTAACAAGCCACTAAGGAAGCTGGTAAAGCAACACCACAAAAACCCTAACTTCAGCAGAAGAATCCAGATCACCAAAATAAAAGACCAAATCCAGGACATGGAAGACAAAAAGACAACACAAAAAAATCAATAAAACAAAAATCTGGTTCTTTTAAAGGATAAAAAAGATCGATGGTTCCCTGGCTAGACTGACCAAGAAAAAGAGAGAAAAAACCCAAATAAGCACAATCAGAAACACAAAAGATGAAGCCACATCTGACCCTGAAGAAATACAAAAGATCATTAGAGACTACTATGTACACTTGTATTGAAACAAACTTGAAAACCTGAAGGAAATGGAGGACATTCTAACATCACACAACCTACCTAGGTTGGATCAAGAAGAAATTGAGACCTTAATTAGACTAATAACAATCAAGGAAATTGACTACATAATAAGAAAACTAACTACAAAAATAAGGCCTGGACCAGATGGCTTTCCAGCAGAATTCTACAATACTTAAGGAGGAGCTGATACCAATTCTACTGAAGGTATTTCAGGTGATTGAGAAAAATGGAACCCTCCCCAAATCATTTTATGAAGCTAACATCACATTGATATTCAAGCCAGGTAAAGATCCAACAAAGAAAGAGAACTACAGGCCAATATCTTTGATGAACATACATGCTAAAATTCTCAGCAACATCGTAGCAAACCAGATTCAACAACAAATCTCAAAAATCATTCATCATGACCATGTAGGCTTCATCCCTGGATGCAATCCTGGTTCAACATTCGTAAAACCATAAATATAATTAAATACATCAACAGATGTCAAAATAAAAACCACATGATTATATCATTAGATGCAGAAAAAGCTTTTGAAAAATCCAGCACACTTCTTGATAAAAACCCTCGAACATCTAGGCATATGGGGAACATACCTCAAAATAATAAAGCCATCTATGAGAAACCCACAGCCAGCATACTCCTAAATGGACAAAAATTGGAACCATTTTCCCTGAAACATGGAAAAAGACAAGGATGCCCACTCTCACCCCTCCTGTTCAAAATAGTGTGGAAAGTCCTGGCTAGAGCAATCAGAGAAGAGGAGGCAATCAGGGGTATCCAAATAGGAAAAGAGGAAGTCAAATTATCTCTCTATGCAGATGACATGATTGTGTACCTTGAAAACTCAAGAGAATCTGTCAGAAACCTCCTTACACTGATAAAAGATTTGGAAAAGTCTCAGGATATAAAATAAATGTGCAAAAGACAATCACATTTCTTTACACCAATAATAAACAAATAGAAACCCAAATAAAAAGCAGAATTCTATTCACAATAGCCACACAAAAAAATGAAATACCTTGGCATCTTCCTAACCAGAGACGTGAAAGATCTTTACAATGAAAACTACAAAACTCTGCTCAAAGAAATCAAAGATGACACAAACAAGTGGAAAAATATCCATGCTCATGGATTGGAAGAATCGATATTGTGAAGATGTCCATCTTACCTAAGGCAATCTACAGATTCAATGCAATACCTATCAAATTACCAGCAACATTCTTCTCAGAGCTAGAAAAACAGCACAGGAATACATATGGAAACACAAACGACCAAGAATAGCCAGAACAATCCTCAGCAAAAAAAAAAAAAAAAGCAGGTGGTATCACATTACCAGACTTCAAACTTTACTATAAAGCTATGATCATCAAAACAGCTTAGTACTAGTATAGGAACAGGCATATAGATCAATCGAATAGAATTGAGATTCCAAAAGCAAAACCTCAATTCCTCAACCAACTCATCTTCGACAAATCCTCCACCACCTACCACTGGGGAGAGGAGAACCTATTCAGTAAATGGTGCTGGGAAAACTGGCTAACCACATGCAGAAGATTGAAACAGGACCCCTATCTATCCCCATACACAAAAATGAACTCCAAATGGATCAGAGACCTAAATGTAAAACCTCAAACAATAAGAAACTTAGAAAATGAAGGACATACCCTCATGGAGATTGGAACTGCATCCAATTCCCGAACAAAACCCGAAACCCACTGGCCATAAGAGATAAGATAGACAAGTGGGACCTCATTAAATTGACAAGCTTCTGCAAAGCCAAAGAAACCATCAAGAGAGCAGGAAGACAGCCTACAGACTGGGAAAAAGTATTTGCCAACTCCAGGTCTGACAAAGGCTTAACATCTTGAATCTACAAGGAACTCAAACATGCTGAAAAGAAAAAAACAAACAACCCCATTATAAAATGGGCAAAAGATATGAACAGACACTTCACAAAGGAAGATATCTGAGCAGCCAACAGACACATGAAGAAATGCTCAACCTCACTAATCATCAGGGAGATGCAAATCAAAACCACACTGAGATACCACCTAATTTCAGCCAGAATGGCAATTAACAATAACTCAAAAAATAACAGTTGTTGAAGAGGGTGTGACAAAAAATGATTTTGTTCTACACTGTTGGTGGGAGGTGTAAACTAGTGCAACCTCTGTGGAAAGCAGTGTGGCGATTCCTAAAAGCTCTAATCATCAACCTCCCATATGACCCTGCAATCCCCCTACTGGGAATATACCCTGAAGATCTCAAATCACTGTATAAAAAAGATACCTGCACACGAATGTTTATCGCATCATTGTTCACAATAGCAAGAACCTGGAAGCAACCATGCTGTCCATCAAAAGAGGACTGGATTAAAAAAATGTGGTACATATACACGATGGAATTCTATGCAGCCATAAAAAAGAACAAAATCATGAATTTTGCAGCAACCTGGATGGAACTAGAGTCTGTAATACTGAGTAACCTCTCATGAAAACAAAGATCTGAGTATCACATGTTCTCACTCATATAGTGGACCTTGATCATCCAACGTACTACCATAATAAAATGACTGACAATGGTGGGAAACTATGGGGGGGAGGGGAAGGGAGATGGGACTAATGGTAGGAAGCATCTGATGGGGGACAGGGAGACACCTCTTATCAACAAGGATGCCTGAACAAAGCATATTTGTATACCTAACCCTTAACTGTACCCCACAATATCCTAATAAAAAATATTGATTTAAAAAAAAAAAAAAGTGAACTAGATGAAAAAATGTGGTACATATACATGATGGAATACTACACAGCCATAAAGAAGAACAAAATAATGGCTGTGTAGCAACATGGATGTATCTGGAGACCATCATTCTAAGCGAACTATGACAAAACTACCAGATTTACTACTAGGGGGAGAGAGGGCTCTCTACAAGCCCAAACCTCACCTCCACACAATTTACTTATGTCGCAAATCCTCATATGTGTCCCACAACACTAAAATAAAAATAAATTGAGACATAATTTATACACCATTAAATTCATGAAATTTACCATTTCAAAAGTGTATGAAACAGTGGCATTTGTATACACAAAAGTATGCAGCCATCATCACTATCTAATTCAAGGACATTTTTTATTACCCCAAATCCCCATAGCCTTGACAGTTACTATCCATTTCCTTCTTTCCCCTATTCTTGGCAACAACTAATCTATTTTTCTGTCTCGATAGATTTGCCCATTCTAGATATT
>JAPVLO010003772.1:0-19798 GCA_027257055.1 Cephalopachus bancanus
TACCACAGAGCTCACTAAGTTTCTGCATTGTGACAATTAGCTCTGTTTTCATTTGTTTTTGAGGCAGCGGGCAAGGTTAAAATATATGCAGCAGTCTAATAAAAAAGAAAAGATAAACGTCCTTAAATTAGGGAGATGTCAGGGATACTTTGGTAGTTGTCAGTAAATTGGTGCTGCCGTTAAGCACTGAAATGGAATTGGTTTGTTTGAAAGACATATGGCACAAGATTATTAAGGCCCTAAGTGCTACATTTATTCAACAGACAGTTCCAAACAAGTCTTTAGAATATTAAAATTGGAGAAATCTTTAGTGAGGAAGGGGGACTGGAAGATAGTCAGAAGTACAAGCGGACCACCTTCCTACCTCCCCTGGCCTACTTTCACATGCCCACGTACATTGTCACACACTAAAACTCTTCACAGTGGATTCAGAAGCCTGCAACTGAAGAGACACTGACATCAAGAACAGTCCTGTGCAAAGTTTTAGTCTCCTGGAGGCCCAGTCAGGTACCCGTGGCCCGGAATACCAGTCAGTCAGGCTGTGGCAGCAAATATAAATCAGGAGAGACTGATTCACACACAGTTACACAGCCAGATGAAAGGATCCAAAGATTACCTTGTAAATCACAGTAGAAGCACACAGAAGAAATGTACTATTCCCAACAAACAAACCACCCTAGCCACTTGAGTGGGGAGGGTTGAGGCTTCTACTGGTAATATAATAAAGGGGGAAAGACACAGAGTGGATAAATATCCTGTGAGTTCTGTGGCGAAACAGCACTAGAAAGGGCAAAGAGAATGAGAGAATCTTAGACCTCTCAGTTTTGACCAGGCATGGTTAACTTAAAGAACATTCTCTGAACTGCTAAAGTGAAGTCATGCAAGTATTGGATACCTTCAAATCAGTCTAACACACCAAAACTTCAGTCATTATTTACCTGAGCACAATTGCTTGTTAAGTATATATTCATGGAACTTAATCCCCATTAGATATATGAGCAGAGCTCATGTGTAAATTGTTTTTCCACTACAATGGAAATAGTGCATACAGGTGGCATCAATGCCCACTACCATTTTTCTCTGTGTGTTGTAATTCTGTTAAAGGGATATTGAAAGAAATTTAAAAGACCTAACTTGAGGCCAGCCTGGTGGCTCAGCCTGTAATCCCAGTACTTTGGGAGGCCGAGACAAATGGATTGCCTGAGCCCACGGGTTCGAGACCCACCCGGGCAACGTGGTGAGACCTTGTCTCTACAATAAATCAAAAATTAGCTGGGCGTGGTAGCGCGCGCCTGTAGTTCCGGCTACTTGGAAGGCTGAGGTGGAAGGATCGCTGGAGTCAGCAGATCGAGGCTGTGGTGGCCAGGAGCGTGCCACTGCACTCCAGTCTGGGTGACAGAGTGAGACTCCAACTCAAAAAAAAAAAAAAGACCTAATTTGAATGACAATAATTTAACAAATTAACCTTCATCATGTAGCAAATCAACCAAATCTCAGAAAGCTTTAACACCTGACATTGAAATGAAGTTTAAACCTGTGGAGAATATGCCCTTCCAGATAAGTCAAATATTGTATGATCCTCTGCTACTAAGAAAAATAACACATAGAAAGAAACTTTACTGCTTAATAATTTCTAAGTTACAAGGGTCTGAAGAAAATTTCATATCCCAATTAGTTAACCATAGACATATTGTTTACAGAAAAAACGTATAAATATGAAAATATTTATTGAAGCAGCTTTATTTTAATGCATTTCATATGGGAAATGCTATAATCTCAAAAATTTCTTTAAATGTAAAAACCATAGAGACCGAATATCTTAAGTAAGGTTAATCTAATGAATAAAATGGAGTGCCAATAAATTTGCTCTTACTGGTAAATAAAGTTTTATATTAAATCATGAATGCTTACAATTTATACAATTTATACATTTGGCCGGGCTCGGTGGCTCAGCCTGTTATCCCGCGCCTTTGGGAGGCTGAGGTGAGTGGATTGCCTGAGCCCGCGGGTTCGAGACCCGCCTGGGCAGCAAGACCTCATCTCTACAATAAATCAAAAAATCAGCTGGGCGTGGTAGCGCCTGCCTGTAATTCCAGCTACTCTGAAGGCTGAGGCGGAAGGATCGCCAGAGCCCAGCAGGCGAGGCTGCGGTGGCCAGGAGCGGCCACTGCACTCCAGTCTGGGTGACAGAATGAGACTCCAACTCAAAAAAAAAAAAAAAGTTCATACATTTGAACAGCTTATGCTCTGGTAATTAATATTAGTGTGCATCTTTTCTATTTTCATGATTTAAATGAGTATTTAAATGAATATTCTCAGTATGTTCCCCTGTTACTTGCAGGTCTAAAATACTCCAGATAAAATGAGGATAAAACATACCTCTGTGGGAAGTAATGTAGTCCTCTCTAACCATATGACAAGTTAAGAAACATGGGCTCAAAGGAAGTCATTAGACAAAGAATACATCTGCACTCCTATGTTCATTGCAGCACAATACACAATCGCAAAGATGTGGAATCAACCTAAGCTCACGTCAACAAATGAATGGATAAATGTAGTGTACACACACACACACACACACATACACACACACACACACACACACACACACACACACACACACATCCACCATGGAATACTACTCGGTCACAAAAAAAGAATGTTAAAATGTCTTTTGCAGCAACTTATACAGAACTGGAGGTCATTATCCTAAGTGAAGTAACTCAAGAACAGAAAACCAAATATCACATGTTCTTACTTCTAAGTGAGAGCTAAACTTGAGGTCCACAAAGGCATAGAAAGTGGTATAATGGACATTGGAGACTCGGAAAGGGGAGGGAAGAAAGAGAGTGATGGATGAAAAATAACCTGTTGGGTACAATGTACACTATTTAGGGGATGGTACACTAAAAGCCCAGATGTCATCACTACACAATCATCCATATAACCAAAAACAGCTTGTATCCCTAAAGTTATTAAAACTTAAGAAATAATAATATAAAGAAAGAAAAGAAACTTGAGCTCCATCAGAGCAGTAATGAAATCACTTGTTAAAACGCACAAAGCTGAGTAACACCATATCCTGAAGTGCCCTCCATCCTACCCTCAATGCATCCTAAGACTAAGCCACTTCTATTTTGTGGCATTTTAATCACTCAAATATAAACATTCATTAGATATTAAAATCAACGAAATGTCCTGTTTTCTTCAGTGATTTTATTATTTTGCTATGTGCAAAAACATTCAATTCTGCCTGTCTCTCCCAAATTGCTCTTGACTGCCTTGTCTCCTTAACTCCCTACCCCAAATCCACTTTATCAACAAGAGATGTTAATTAAACATCTTGGACCCGTCTCTTTCTCACTTTCTTTTGCTATAAATTTGTCTCTATCCAGTTGTCTTCTTTAGCAGGCAACAGGATAAAGCACTAGGGAAGAGCCTACAAGCTAATTTTGAATGACCTGTAATGGGAGCTGGGCTCCACCATGTGCTAAGAAACCCTGGGCAACTTCTTTAGTCTCTGTTTTCCTTTTTATAAGAGGGTGATGACAATAGTTTTTACCTGTGGCAAGAATTAAACAAACTAGGATACACAAAGTGTACAACATGTGGTCTCTGGCACACAGTAGGCACCTAATAAATATTAGATATTAATACTACAGTAGCCTGGTTTTCTGTGTTATTTTGCACTCACCAATCTATATTGTAAAGCCTGAGTGATTTTTGAAAACATTTATCTGATAAATACTTCCGAGCTTAAAATTTTTCATTTCCCAAAACCTTTGGAAAGAACTTATATTTCTTTAAAAAAAATACATTTAATATTCATGATGAGACTCTTAGTTACCTTTCTGGTCTCAGCTTGCTACCCATTTTCTAAGCTTATTTGCAATTCCAACAGTATCAAATTATGTATGATTTTGCCAAATATCAGGGCTCTCGTGTCTTATCATTTTAATTCTACTCCTAATTATAGAAATTTTGAGAAATATAGAGGATGCACAAATATATCCATGAAATTTTCCATTATCCTAATTTTGGAAATATTTTAATATATTTTCTTTTTTTTAAGTAATATTTTCTGTATGTGCTTTTTGTTCTATCCATTTTACTTATGTTTTTAAAAATGCTTATTTTATACTGACTTAAAGTACTTAATTGGCCATACAATATTCATATATAATCAAAATCACTTTTTTTTTTTTTTTTTGAGTTGGAGTCTCACTCCGTCGCCCAGACTGGAGTGCAATGGCCGCTCCCGGCCACCGCAGCCTCGACCTGTTGGGCTCTGGCGATCCTTCCGCCTCAGCCTTCCAAGTAGCTGGAACTACAGGCGCGCGCTACCACGTCCGGATAATTTTTTGATTTATTGTAGAGATGAGGTCTCGCTGCCCAGGCGGGTCTCGAACCCGCGGGCTCAGGTAATCCACTCACCTCAGCCTCCCAAAAGCGCGGGATTACAGGCTGAGCCACCGAGCCCAGCCAAAATCATTTTTAAAAAGAATTTTTCTAAAGTTATTTCATTATGTTCTAGAGGAAAGAAGAGAGCTAGAATATGAACATATAAATGTTTGTATTAATAATTATCTAATTAATTTCCCAAAATATCACTGCAATGGAAATCCTCCACTATAGTTCTGTTTCTGACAGTTTTGCTTTATATTTTTAAAGCTTTATATTTTTGCTTTGTTTATACAGTATGTCCTTGTATGGTTGGTAACTAACTTGTATAAACTTATCTTTGGTGAAGCTTGTTTTTTGGGGGTGCTTTGTTTATGTGTTTGCTTCCACAGGTATCTTTATGGGTTACTGGAATATCCCTAAAGAACGATTTTATTTTTGCTCATCTGGGATAATGAATTTGTTTTGATGACACTAAGATTTATTCTTTGTTAATATCCTCATTGGGAATATCATAAAGATATAATGAGTCTGCATGATAGCACTTGCTTTCATTCTTGTGGAGACATAATTTCTCACCCACAGAGCCAACTAAACTTTTTCTACCTCCCATATACATAACTGCCCCCTGGGACCATTAGTTCATACTCATGGGTCGATTAGCAACCGGGACTCACATGAAAATTAGCTTGGATGTATCTTCCCATGTGGTGCTTAAAACCATCAAGGCCTGTGCCTTCTTGTGAGCCTCTTGGCATTATTTAGTTCCTGGATTTCCTGGATATATCTTTGATATTAGTGTTTGGGGGGATGGGGAGAAATCTCTCAGTTCAGCCTAGTACTCTAAGTTTACCAGAATGCTGTCTTGAAATTTTTCTACGATTTTTGTGTTTGGTCCATATTTTTCAATGCATTCTGGAGTTCCTATCCCTACTAACAAAGTAAAGGTAGAGGAAAAGAGATGTTGAACTAATCGAAGAAAACTGATGTTTAACTTAGAGAGCCTGAGGACCTCATAATATAGTTCTGATGTCTTGACTAATCCACACAAAAAAACTAAAAATAAAACTAAACAGAAGACTCATTCTCTCCCATCCATCTCCCTATCTCTTTTTTTAATAAAATGGTCACAACAAATTACTCCCTATAATAAATTATAGAATTGTGCATTGTCTATATTCTAAACAAAGTATTTCTCAAAAGCAGTGAGAAGGGATTTTGTACCAGAGACCAGTCCATCCAAAATTAGGTAGACTATATCAAATCTCTCAAGTGGCAAGGACACAGGTAAGAAGAGTCTAGTTAAAACAGGTTGATATCTTGTGAGTTTCTTTCATCACAAAGATGGCCATTTAAGAGTGTGTATGCTGCAGCATGATAAAATCAGAAACAAGTGAACAAATCAAAGTTCTTAAAATAGTAAGTGCTAAACTGGCATGTAGCCAAGGCACCTACTGGGCAGGGATCAAAGACACATATGGAGAATCTCAAACAATGATGCCATAGAACTTTGGAAAGAATCACAAGAGTGATGAGCTACAGCCTTAAACAATAAAAAAGAAAGAACAAGAACTTGGTTACCAATACTGGATGATACCTACGGGGAAGCAAAGCTTTCATCATGTGTTTTGTTGCTGAAAAATTGAGATAACTTCTCACATATGTTGTGTCTGGCTTATCCAAATTGTTGGGAAGGATACAGAGTGTTTAAAAACATTCTTGACATTAGGTCACTAAAATCAAAGTTCTTCTAACAATAGCATTGTTCTGAAATACAGCGTTCTTTTGAGAACAAATAATGAGTTCTATTTTTTACCAAAATAACACCCCACCCCAGGTGAAGGATACCTGGCACCAGATACCAAAATCAGAACAAAGCCACAAACCACATTTCTCCAGATGAAGGAGTCTATTTATTCTCTCACTAATTCAGAAGGACCCGAAAGCATTAGCTTTGGCAACTGTATTGCAAGGTAAAGGACACAGGCATGGACTGACTGTCCATTAACTATTTTTACTTCATTAGATGACTGCAGTACATATACACATAATTTTTACCAATAAATGCAAAATTATCTTTTTATTCCACTAACAACTCAAACTCTATTTGAAAAATGTTTTTATTAATCAGTTGATATATTTTGGTGTGTTATAGTAAATATGGCACTAACAGTTAAACTATATTAACTCCTGCCCATGGAGTATATAACTTTTGCCCATGGAGTGAATCTCTATCAAGTACTATTGAGTGAGAAAAAAGTTAATATCAGTTACAAATATAAAGTACTTAGTATTTTGTCTTGCACATAGAAGGCACTCAATAACTCAGCTTTCTTCTTTAATTGAATCAAATCAGTATGTTGTTTAGAATATGTGATGTAGTTTCAGTTAGAATCTATAAAAAACAAATATAATGTCTTCTATAAAACATTTATTTAATCCACAAAAGATCTTTTTAAAATGTGATACTCATTAACTAATGGGAAATAGATATGAAAAGATACTTAAGATATGCCTTCTTGACTTTAAAGACCTCACAGTCCAGTGGCAACATATGAAGAAAAATAACTAAAATAAAAGTATGTATAGCAGATCTATTTTAATTGGAAAAGTGTAAGAAATTAAATGATAAAGCTGTATAATCTGGATACAAAACATTTATAGCTGAATCTGCATGTTCATCAAATACGCATTAAGCAATTAATGTTTCATAAACTTAGGGACTTACAATGCTGTGTGGTAGTAATGATAAACAAGGTAGTTTCAACACAAGATACTTCTAATTTAATAGAGAAATATGTTGTTGCTCAAATATCGATCACGGGGCAGTGTGTTGATAAGTGACAAGTGATAAAATAAGTTCAGAACTACAGAAGTAAAGGCAGTAGGCTCCTTCTTTAGCTATGATAATAAGAGGAGACTTCAGGAAGAGGGCCACATTTGAAAGAATTGTATAGTCAAAAACTTTCATGATAAAAAGAGGGTACAAGGGAGGGGTGAGAAAGAACAACTGGACAAGATTCATTATTGGCCCAAACTAACAAAACACGAAAATGACTTTTAAATAAAAATCTTTGTGAATGTGCTTGATTTAATGTTTTTTTTAATCTCCATGATGATTTTACTGTGGATATTATAGGTAAAATAATCATTTTAAATTTTGCCACAGATAAACATAAGCACATAAATTCAATAGATATGCTAAAGAGACTAATTCTAATGTATTTATTTTTCAATTCAGATTTTTATGTACAGTTTTAGATGTCTTTTTTTTTTTTTTTTTTTGAGTTGGAGTCTCACTCTGTCACCCAGACTGGAGTGCAGTGGCCGCTCCCGCCCACCGCAGCCTCGACCTGCTGGGCTCCGGCGATCCTTCCGCCTCAGCCTTCCAAGTAGCCTGAATTACAGGCATGCGCCACCACGCCCGGCTGATTTTTGGATTTATTGTAGAGATGAGGTCTCACTGCCCAGGCGGGTCTCGAACCCGCGGGCTCAGGCAATCCACTCACCTCAGCCTCCCAAAGGCGCGGGATTACAGGCTGAGCCACCGAGCCCGGCTCAGTTTTAGATGTCTTAAAATGTGTCATAAGTATTCTCCAGGGGCGGGGGATGAAAGATGGTATTTATTAAGTGCCTAAACCTATGCAACACTTTGCTGGGTATTTTAACTATGTGTATAAATTATCAAACCTATGCAACACTTTGCTGAGTATTTTAACTATGTGTATAAATTATCATGTCCACTTAACAAAGAAAGAGACTCAGAGAACTTGAACAACTACTTTAAAGTAACAAGGAAGGGTAAGAAGTGGATTCGATTTTGTTTGTCAAAGCCTTTGCTCTTAAATCTCTTGATTTTCAAGAATAAATAATAAAAAGAAACTCTTCATCTGCATTTGCTACTTGTAACATCTTTTAGCGAAAGGGAACCCTTACGCAGAGGGGTTAAAAGTTTTCCAAGTTCTTTGTATCTTGAACTTGAACTTGGTCTTCTAACTCTCTATTCCATAAGATTTATATGCTATATGGAGGTCCCAATCTTGTCCTAAATATGATGTCCAAGGACCTTTTTAGGCCTGATGACATTATAAATGCAATCCATGGGAATAACAAAGTTAAAGAATTCTTTTAGTAACCTCAGCAATGAGTGTTCTGCCTTCTTCTAGGGTTTAAGCCTCAGTTCTAGATCTTTCAAGAAGATTTTCAGAGACACTTCATCTTGATAATCCTGTCTGACTAAGACATGTCAAGATATATCAAAAATCATGCAAGCCATGAGTTTATTATGGCTACATATTCATCAAAATATTTATGTACCTGATAGGAATTATGATTTTTGAGTTCTTGATAACTTCTTTTTTTTTTTCTTTTGGTTTTTTTTCTATGGTCTGGCCTACTCATTAATGTATCTTTCTACATGCCATGTGGTTTGGTTTTGTTATGTTTTGTTTTGTTCCTGAAATAATGAAGTTTTATTCTACCATTTAAGAAAGTTTTTATCCCCATTAGAGAAAAGGTAATTTTCTTGCCAACTGTTTCTCAAAGTTCTCACAGAAGTAAATTCTCTAAAGAATTCATAAAAATTTATTGGATAATGGAATCCCTTTCTTACTAAAACGTCATCACTCCAAGAACATTTTAGTTGAAAATTGTTAGGGCAGAAAGTAATAAGAGCACTTTAATTACTGGCATTATTCAAGGCCTTGCATTTCACTAGCCTCAAATTTCCACTAAATTTACAAATGGAAATGCACCTATTAAGGCAATCATCTATAGGTAGTCTGTAATAAAATATTAATTTTTATAACTATCAAATAGTATTTGAATAACTTTTCATTCACTCATTTAAAATTTGAAATTAACTAAAACCCATGCCAGAGTCCTGGGAAGAGGAATATTAAGGAGAGGTGGAACAGTAGGACTAAAATAATATTCCTTAGATTCTCCTCTTCTCACTCAAGTTCTGCTCCCACTTGGAAGACATTCCTCCAATGTCTTCTACTTCATCTTTCATCCTTTATTCTTTACTTACTTTCACTTACTACTTTGGTTTTTATATTATTCCCTCAGAAAATTTTCCCTATTGCATAGCTACATGTTCGCAAAGATTTCTGATTCTTGGTAATTTATAGTTTACTTAACAGAAGCTTAGAAGATATTGATTGATTTACTAAGTTAGGTTTAGTCAGGGTTATCTGTAACATTTTGAAAATGTTTGTTGGCCTTTAAACTTTAATTTCAACAATAGAATCACTTAAATTGGTATTTTTCAGCCTCAGCACCATTGACATTTAGGGCTTGATAATTCTTTGTGGTGGGCGTGATAGGGATTTTAGCAGCATCCTTAGCTTCTATTTTCTAGATCCAGTAGGCTTCTCTGAGTTGTGACAACCAACATTATTTATAGACATTGCCAAATATTCCCCAGAAGGGGGAAAAAAAATCACCACTAGCTTAAATGATGATGATAATGACCATGATGGCAACTACTAACATTAAGCATTTATCACCTGCCGTTCTAAATACTTTAAGTACACATTATCTAATTCCCAAAAAATGACCTGTGGTTTCTATTTTATAGGTGAGACCATTTGAGCACAAAGAAGTCAACTAAGTTACTATCACCATATGGCTAGTTAGCAAGAGAGCTATAATTCAAAGCCAAGAAGTCTGACTTCAGAGCTCACATTTTTTTCTCAAGTATATATAATATATTTTTTATTTTAGATTCAAGAGGTACACGTGTATATTCGTTATGTGGACATATTGTGTAGTAGGAGGGATTGGGTCTCAGGTGACCCATTCCCCAGATAGTAATACGTTGTGAACCCTAATCTTCCTACCCTTATTGATGTCCCCGTGACTATTATTTCTGTTTTTGCATTGTTTAGCTCCCACATGAGTGAGAACATGTAGTGATTGGTTTTCTTTTTTCTGAGTCATTTTACTTAGGATGATAATCTCCAGTTCCAACCAAATTGCTGCAAAGTCTACATTTTTTAATTGACAGGCAATAGCTCCTTGCTGAAACCATGCTAAGCTAAGGTGGAATCCATAAAAAACATAAATTATTTCCTGTTTATTTTTTTTCTTATAATTGCAGTTATTTAAACCTTGGAAAGGGTACTTTCTTCACATTCAAAACCTCTCCAGATGAGTAAGTTTCCTTATTCCTTTCATCCTGCTCAGTGAGCTGTCAAGAGTCCATCAAAGCTCAGATTCACAGGCAGATACCTCAAGTTCAGGTCAAGGAGTCAGATGCCTGGGATCATACCTGACAAAAACATATTCATGAGTATAAGACCCATGAACATCTTCATAAGGTTGCTTACGTGTATTACTTTATAACTATAACTCTTATATTAAGAGTATCTATTTATTTTGCGCATCAGTAGTTCAGAAGGAAACAGTTGAAATTAGTTCATTCAGATTTATCCTATATCCTTCATAATTCAAATGTAACCTTAAATTTTTTTTACAAATAATAGCTGGCAAAAGTTAAATTTATTTTTTTACTTCTCCATCTTAACTGCTTGTAGCAGAATTGATATTTCTACACAAAATAAAAATTATCCCACAACTTAATTTATGAAGGTTTTGTCTTTGTAAGTACTGTGTCTTCAGTAAATGTGATTTCTCTTGCTCCAAAACCTTGTTTTAATTAGTTTCAAGCTGACCATAAATGTTAAATGGAAGTTAATCTAATAACCAAAGTTTTATATCTAATTAAATATAATTTATTTGTTTAATTTAAAATTCCAGGTGTATATCATCTTCTTTCAGGTTTCTTGGGAAATTGAGTGAAATAATAATAATAACCTATACTTACAATTACTGCATGATTTCTGTGCGCCAGGCACTATCCTAACAGTTCTCATATATTAGCTCACTTAACCCTCATAACCACCTTAGGAAAGTGTCTTTAATATCCTCATTTTGAAAGTGAAGAATCAGAACCACAGAGTAGTAAATAACTTGACTAAAGTCACATAGCTCGTAAATGACCTAGCTGACTTAGAAACCCAAGCAGTTTGGCACCAAAACTGTGCTGGTTATCACTCATTTATGCTGCCTTCCTAACATGAGGGAATTATCATCAAATATCATATCATTCATCATTTTAGTAGACAGGTGGATCAAATTAGAATACATGTTTTATACTGGCACAGTAGGAAAAATGCATTTGGTCTCTTAAAATTGTACCACCTATAGTGCAATTGGCCACAAAAAATATGAGTTTTGTCTTATGAAGAAAAGTATTAATAATTATACAAACTATTTTGAACCTGGTGATTCTATATTATGACTAGAGAGTTAACTTATTTATTTTTCTTTCCTTCTTAGTAGTTCAAATATCTGGGTTCCATGTCTTTTCACATAGCCTATGTCAATGAGACCAGATGTCCTAGTTTGCCAGTTTGGGTCCTTTATTGTGTTTGTCCTAGAGCCCGGTACTCTTAAGAATTTTTGAATTTGTCATTTTTTAACAAAAAATATTGCTTAATAATTGCATTTTAAAAGTCAGAGTGTATTGGTCAGTCTCCACATTGTACTCCCAGCTTCTGCCGTAATCTCTTTTGTGGTATGTGAGACATTTGTCTGAGAATGGAGTTCTCACTTTAACACATGGTTAAATCTACAGGAAAACCAACAACATACCTCTTTTTTTACTTGATCTTTTCCAGATGCGACAAATCTACCACCTCCCTTTTAAGGGCAGCATGCAGGGTGCCAGCTGATAAAATGTGCTTTGAAAGAAACAGCTAGGGACAGCTAAATCCCTCTGGTACTGGGTACTGATAATGGGAGAAGGAATCTACCCTGTGGTTCCTGGTGATCCTTTGGTCTACCAACTAGTTGTCCCCTGCTCTGCCTAGTCTTGTGGGATGCTTGAAGCTGTCACTATATTAATCCTCTGGATCAGAGAGAAATATTTAAAATTATAGGCCAGCTATACATGAATTTTGTGAAGAGAAGTAAGTTATGAAGTTCTGCTGTAGAGCATAGAGAGTACTGAACACTAAATATTATGTTTTTTAAAAAATGAATTGTGCAGTGTAAATCTACAATTCTTTGACTTTGAACTTCTGTTAATACTGTTTACTTTTCAGTAAGATATGTTAAAAGCAATTGCTACGAAAAATAGAAATGTGCAGTTAAAAAAATAAGTTCTGAATTTCCATTTCTCAAGAAAGTTGATAACAAACTTGCAATTTGCATAAAATGCTTTTCAGTATCTACCATTTACTACAAAGGTTGTACTGACCATATGAGCATCAGAAGGCACAAACCTACTACTGAAGTGTCACCATTTTTGTTTGTTTGTTTGTTTGTTTGTTTTGAGTTGGAGTCTCACTCTGTCGCCCAGACTGGAGTGCAGTGGCCTCTCCCGGCCACCGCAGCCTCGATCTGCTGGGCTCTGGCGGTCCTTCCACCTCAGCCTTCCGAGTAGCCAGAATTACAGGAGCACGCTACCACGCCCGGCTGATTTTTTGATATATTGTAGAGATGAGGTCTTGCTGCCCAGGCGGGTCTAGAACCTGCGGGCTCAGGCAATCCACTCACCTCAGCCTCCCAAAGGAACGGGATTACAGGCTGAGCCACCGAGCCCGGCTGAAGTGTTACCATTTTTAAAAGATTATGCTCAAAGACAGCAACAAAACCCTTGCAAGTGTGGAGGTGAAATATGTCAGTCTATAAAACTTAAATTTTCATTTAGTTAAATGGCTATTCTAAATTAATCTTGTCTTGAATTTAAGTCATTTCAAGAGTTTTTGTATTGTTTTGTTTTTTGCATGCAAATAGGGAGGAGAGCGCTACTAATAAGTCTATTCCGTTTATTACATTGTCTTCAAGAGTTTCAAATAAGAGAATCTCAGCTATTTACACTAAAGGTTAAATTTTGTTCTTCATAGGAATCCCCAAACAAAAGTGAAACATTGAAATTGTATTCTACCAAGGTAAAAGATCTGACTTTATTGTTAATGTTGCTGTAAACTCAGTCAAAAAGTTCAACAATGAAGATGACAGTATCTATTTTTGCTGTAACACAAATAAAATTTTTGGTGGAACACAGCAGTAGAGTGAAAATAATGCCCCTACTAAAGAACCTGTGAAGGACAGATGTACTTGGAATTGGTTGTGAAGTACGAATAATTCTTGAATCTGATCAAATGAGGAAATATTCTACTAATCACAATTGAAGATAAGGATATGAAACTTTATACATATTAGGAAATATATTGTAATAAGTTTGGCGCCAGTAATGACTCCACACCCGGCCAGGACCAAGAGATTTATTAAAAGGGTTGTTACAGAGGGGATCTGTAACAGGAAAAAAGAGAGAGTAAGAGAGAGAGAGGAAGTAGGAGAGAGGCAGGGAGGGAGCTGCAGAGAGGAGAGAGCGACAGAAAGAGAGAGAGAAAGAGAGGTGAAGAGAGAGAGAGTTGCAGGGAGAGGGCTGTATTTATCAGCCTGACAGGGGCTGGAAGGGGTCATGCTATGCTCCTATTGGAGGAGCTGCATGGGAGTAGGGTGGGGCCAATGCCGTGTTATGGTCCTATTGGGCGCATAACAAAGCTGGCTACTGATTGGAGGCTTGCAAGTTTGAAATTGACTTGTGTGGGAAAACTTGAAATTGAAGCAGCGGAAGGTTTGAAATTGACTCGCGTTGGGAATTGTGCTAGCAGAGGCCAGACCGAGGGCCTTTGTTGTCTGGTGTGTCGGCGCCATTTTGGGAGTCGCCCCCTGGTCGCTTCCTGCACCTTTCATTCCCACCTTTTCTGTTTTTTATGGGGAGGGGTGTCATTACTCTTTCTGGCTACTTCCTGTTGGTCGGGGGCGTTGTGGGGTTAAGGTGGTGGAAGGGTGCAGAACCAGCCAGAGTGGGGCCCAAAGGTAGGCACTGAAGGTGTAGATTTCCACAGGTGAGAGTTCCATGAAGGTTCCTTGTAAGTGTAGAACAACGACTTGTTCCGGCCAGTCTTCTAATGAGCACAAGGATGGTAGTAACCAGCTGTCCTGGAGCAGGCTGTGGAGGTAGACAGAAAACCTGGAAGAGAGCATATCTAAAAGAAAAGTTAAGTGATGTTTAGGGACAGCACCAGAAGAAGAAGCCAGGTGGGGCACAGGTAACATTGACAAGTGATGGTTGAGTTGAAGCTGTGAACAGGGGAATTTCTGATGGTGGGGGGAAATGAACAGTAGGATTTTGTGTGCAGGGAGTGGTAAGATTTTTATGAATGGTACTGCCATTTTTGCTATTCTGAATAATGCTGCAATAAACATGTATGTGTAGAACTAACTGTGCTGTTCACTGAAAGAAGACTGTATAAAGAATGTGGTGTATATACATGATGGAATATTACACAGCCATAAAGGACAAAATTATGAACCCTTTTTGTAGCCTTGAGTGTTTACAGAATTTCCCTTACCCTTTGTTTTTAACAAACTTTCACCTATCATGTCTGACATACTTATACCATTTTTCGACATGCTCATACCATTTTTCGACATGCTTAAACCTTCTATTTTTGTTCTATACTTTCTTCAACCAGTCATTGTATTATAGAACAGAAATGTACCATACAATATTCTTTCCTATACAATTATTTATCCTTTCTTTATCCTTTCTTACTAAAAAACATAACTTACACCAACAACTTTCTTTACATTTTTCCTAACCTTAGGGTTTTAACCAAAGCAATAAGTTTATATGCAGTAGAAAGGCTTAGATAGGATCCAACGTGAAACTATTAGGGAAATTTAAAGCTATACAAAAAGCACCCAAAAAGCACAGTGGTGATGGCTCAGGGTAAAGAATAATACGAGTTTTAATTTTTGTCATAATGTCCCCTTTTAATAATGGAGCTGGACATGTTGGCATAATAAGGAGAGAGTGTTGAAATATTTATTTTCTAGAACACATGGAAGTAATGGCGTAGTGAGGGGCCTGGATATAATGCCCTGTTCCCCCACAAACAAAAGGGGTGAAGGAAGGAGTGGACCAGGAAATTTAAGTAGAGCTAAGCATGTAGCCGCCGTATTAATAACACATGATATAACCCCACCAGCTACTGATATTTCCACCCTAGACTCGGTTGGTTTAATAGTTTGGTCCGAAGACATTGGGGCTACCAAGTTAGGGGTGAGTCAATCTGACTGGAGCAAGCCCAAGAGATCCCCCTTTGAGATTGTGTAAGATGCCCGATGTCCCTTAATTGCAGCAAGCCTCTGGGCCATGTGCTGTCCTCCGGCTAGGCGAACGAGGCAATCATGAGCCCAATGTCCATGCTGTTTGCATTTGGGACAGGGTTTTGCTGGTGGGCAGGGCTTGACAGTCTTTGGCCATATGCCCATTTTGACGGCATTGGAAACAAACCTGGGAAGGGGGCTGTGTACCCCTTCTGCTATTGACCATCTGGAGTGGAAGATTATCAGTGGTGGCTTTTTCTGCTAAAGTGGTAGATAAAAACTGAAGTGCTTCCTGCTTATGTTGATGGTCCTGTATTCTTTCCTCCTTTTGGTTGCTAAAGATTTTAGAGGCCGTGTAAAATAGCTCTAATTGAGGGGTTTGTGGGCCCTTTTTAAATTTTTTGGAATTTGTGCCTAATACCCGGTGCTGACTGGGAGATAAAATATATAGCCAAAAGAGTTTGTCCCTTTATAGAGTTTAAATCAATATTAGTAAACTGCTAGGATGACCGGTGTGGCCTTGGTTTGGGTTACTGGAGGGCTACACTGGGGAATGATTGGAAGGGGAGGATATAGGGATCGAGCTGCCCGAGTAGAGGGGGGAGCTGCCGAAGAGGGGGGTAGGGGAGGGGGAGCCTGAGGCTGTTGAGGTTGCCTGTAAGGGGAGGGGCTCGTCTGCAGGGTGGAAATCTGAGATGGAGGAGGTAGCGGAGCTGGGTCTTACAGTGTCTGCAGTGGGGGTAGGGGAGTTTTGGAGAGAAGGCTGAAGTGTGCGTAGAACAGTGGGAGAAGGAGAAGTTGTAGAAGAGGTGACAGATGCTAGCATGAGTGGAGGGTAGAGATTAGAGGGATTGCAAGTGAGGCAGAGGTGGGGATGTTCACAGAGGAGGGAAAAGGACTGAACATAGGGAATCTCTGCCCACCGTTTTGAACGCTCACAAAAATTATATAAGTCCCGAATAATATCAAGATTGAGGGACCCCCGGGGGGGCCACTGATTTTGGTTGTCTAAGGGTTATGTTGGCCAATCTTGTGTGCAGAAACAAATCAGGCGTTTGGGTTTTATATCAGGAGAAAGAGAAAACGTGCTGAGATTGTTTAAAAGTCATTTAAGAGGAGAATCAGCTGGCAGGGATGACGAGCCTCCCATGATCAGACAGGTGGACTAAACAGGGCGTCCCCTGAAGAGTCGGCTGTCCGAAAAGTGTGGTTGTGGCAAAGCCTGTCGTCACAGGGGTTTGGCACAACCAGGTTCCTCCTGGAAAACCAAGGGGGTCAAGGCACCCAGCACGAGGATTTTTGGATCAGACTGAAAGCACTTGACCGGGCGGCGGGTGGGGGCGGGCTCGAGATTCCTGCCAGTCGAATAGGGCTTACTGTGGGGCAACAAACATGGAGCCTCCGAGGCTCCCTATTACCTGACAGATATGGGAGTCCTTCGAAATCCACTGTGGGCCAGCAGACGTCGGACCCCTGGGGCCCGCTGCGGCCCAACAGCCGTGGGATTCCTTGGGGGGGTTAGGCGAGATCTGCTATGGGCTAGCAGACGTGGGACCCCTGGGGCCCGCTGCAGCCCAGCGGCCTTGGGAAGGTGTGTGAGAGATAAAGAGGAGGAAAGAACCTTTAGCTGTGACTTGGTGAGAGAAAGGGAGAAAAGGAAGCCTTCAGGGTCTGCTGTGGCTGTGAAGGCCGAGGCGGGGTGCGTTCCCCCTTGCCCTGGGGCTGGAGGGGCTGCCAGACGATCAAAGGCCAGTTCCCCCTGGTGATCCCGGGCAAGTTTCAGGCTTCCGGGTCTGGGGATCTCACCTATCCAATGGTTGCTGGTGGATGCAGTTTGCGTTCAAAATGGTGGGGAAGGTCCGGGAGGGCTGGAGCAGCCACTGGCACCGAGTCGGGGGTCCCGCCTAGGGGATTAGACCCACACCAGGGCAGGAGAGCACTCGATCTGAGTCACGGCACCAATGTAAGAAGTTTGGTGCCAGTAATGACTCCACACCCAGCCAGGACCAAGAGATTTACTAAAAGGGTTGTTACAGAGGGGATCTGTAACAGGAAAAAAGAAAAGAGAGAAAGAGAGAGTAAAAGAGAGAGAGGAAGTGGGAGAGAGCTGCAGAGAGGGAAAGAGTGACAGAGAGAGAGAAAGAGAGATGGAGAGAGAGAGTTGCAGGGAGAGGGCTGTATTTATCAGCCTGACAGGGGCTGGAAGGGGCCGTGCTATGCTCCTATTGGAGGAGCTGCATTGGGGTAGGGTAGGGCCAATGCTGTGTTATGGTCCTATTGGACACATAACAAGGCTGGCTACTGATTGGAGGCTTGCAGGTTTGAAATTGACACACGGGAAAGCTTGAAATTGGCACATGTGGGGAATTGTGCTGGCAGAGGCCGGGACCAAGGGCCTTTGTTGTCCGGTGTGTCGGTGCCATTTTGGGAGCCGCCCCTCTGGTCGCTTCCTGCACCTTTCATATATCACTGACTCACAATTATTTTGTTATGAACTGATGTTAAAACAAACACTTCAGCATAATATAACAAGCACTGTTTTGATTATCATCTTTGATCTGATTTTAGGGTATCAGAGTCTTCATGAACTATTTCGTAAAACAATCTTAGTCTTCAACATGCTATCAAATGATTTGTAAAATATTTCTCTAAATTTTTATGCCATTTTGTTCCAAAAATATCTGAAAATATTTAATACATATATTCAATTAGCGCCGAAGACTTTAGCTTTTGAAACTTTTACAAAATTGCAATTATAAAAAATAAACCTTGCAGACAGAAATCTTCAACATTTCTCTCTAATACTTCAATCTAAATGATGAAGGTCAAATGATGTATAAAATTTAGGTCTAAAGTTGTATAAGTGAGTTTTATAATATCTCAACTTTGGGGAAGAATTTTTTTTTTTTTTTTTTGAGTTGGAGTCTCACTCTGTCACCCAGACTGGAGTGCAGTGGCCGCTCCCGGCCACCGCAGCCTCGACCTGCTGGGCTCCGGCGATCCTTCCACCTCAGCCTTCTGAGTAGCTGGAATTATAGGCATACACTACCACGCCTGGCTGATTTTTTGATTTATTGTAGAGATGAGGTCTCACTGCCCAGGCGGGTCTCGAACCCGTGGGCTCAGGCAATCCACTCACCTCAGCCTCCCAAAGGCGCGGGATTACAGGCTGAGCCACCAAGCCCGGCGGGGAAGAATTTTTAAATAAAATTTTTATTTTTTGATAAATCCATATTGCATATGAAAATGAAATTAAATGAGAAGATTTATATTTTTACACTAATTGAAAAACATTCAACAAAATAGACATTAAATAAAATATTAATGTTTATATTGAAAAACAGGTAATGACTTTGAATTGAATAATATTCATGGAAACAATTTACCTGATAAGTTTGATCTTGCAAATTTTTTTGTCAAGGAAAAATTATTATTACAAATTTTTTTAGATAATAAAATAATTTTATTCTAGAAGTTGCCTTCTTCTATCACAATGGAGGGAGGTAGAATCAAAAAAAGCAAGATTTCCTTTTTTAAAATATTTTTAATTTTAAAGATGTGGGGTACAATTCAGGGTTAGTTATACAAATGTTCGTTATGCAGGTAACTTTGTTGATAAGGTATGCTCCTCCTCTCCCTTGGCAGTTTCCCACTACTAACAATACTAACCCCCACTTCCCTGGCAGTTTCCCATTACTGCCAATCCCTTTCTTATAATATTACAATAATTGTTCAAGGTCCACTTTTGAGTGAGATCATGTGATACTCAGTTCTTTGTTTCTGTCATAGATCACACAGTATTATAGAATACAAGTCCATCCAAGTTTCTGTGAAGTTCATAATTTTGTCCTTCTTTATGACTGCATAATGCTCCATCATGTATATGTACCACTTTTTAAAAATCTAGTTCTCTTTCTTTAGGCAGCACAGTTGGTTCCATGTTCTTGTTATTGTAAATAATGCTGCAATAAACATGCATATGTGTGTTTTTTCATAGAGTGATCTGTGTTCCTCTGGGTATATTCCCAGTAGGGGGATTGTAGGGTCGTATAGAATGTCGATTTTTAGATCTTTTACAAATCACCAAACTGTTTCCCACAGAGGTTGTATTCATTTACACTCCCATCAACAATGTAGAAATGTTTCATTTTCCCTGCATCCTCTCCAGCATCTGTTGTTTTCTGAGTTATTGATGATGGCCATC
>JAPVLO010003773.1:0-19443 GCA_027257055.1 Cephalopachus bancanus
ACCCAATCTCTTCTCTAAACTCCAAGTGCTTACTCAACATTGCCACTTGCATGGAAAGGTATCTTATGCCAAAAACAGGTTCTTGATTTTTTTCCCCACAAACATAGCTCCTGCCCTTGTCTACTCCATCTCCAAACTTACAGTTACTCATGTCATCAATGTTGGAGACGGTGTTAATTCTTCTCTTTCACTCTGCTTGACAAAGGGCTTATCAAACCCTGCCTATTTAACATGATTAATATATCTAGAATCCAACAATATCTCCCCAGTTTACCACAGCATCCTAGACCAAGCCATCAGCACAACTTTTGACATTCTATTTTTGCTCTTGTCTTCCTATAGTCTGTCTCTAATAGCATGAACTGATACCACCTTCTCTCTAACCTCATGTATCACCAGTGTCCTACTTTCTCACTCTGATCCAGGTGGACCCGTCACTTAACTCTTTTTGGACAAGCCAAGCATACTCCCAACTTGAGGCCTTCACACTTACCAACCTCTCTATCGGAAAGGCTGTCCCTAGTTTCAGTTGATCACTTCCACATTCACAGTTCTCATCTTACAACTTGTATACCTTTCTTTAATTGAGATAAGAAAATTAATGGGACAAATGATCCTGGAATTCTCCTCCAGATATCATGGGGATACCATAGACAGATGTTTGTGTTTCCCCAAAATTCACAGCTGAAAACCTAACTCCTAAGGTGTTCGTGGCTGGAAGTAAGATATATGGGAGGTGTTTATGCCACGAGGTTGAAGTCATAGTGAATGGAATTAGTGCCCTTATAAAAGAGACCCAAAGTTTTTCCCTCATTACTTCTCCAATGTGAGGACACAGCAAGAAGACTGCTGTCTATGAACTAGGAAGTGGGCCCTCACCAGACACCAAGTCTTCTGGTACCTTGATATTGGACTTTCAGCCTCCAATCCTACGAGAAATGATTATCTGCTGTTTGACAAACCACCCAGTCTATGGTACTATGTTATAACAGCCTCAATAAAGACCAGAATAACTGTGAAAGGCAACCCCTGATGAAGAATCTTCTACCACTATCAATTCAGGCATGTGAGGCTTATGATATTATACAAGACTATTTTTTATGAAGAGCTCTGAGATTTAGTCCCTAAGTGGTGCATAAACTTACCAGAACATTTTATCCCTTGTGTTCTAACTGCTAATATCTCCTGACCTCTAATTCAGTTGGAGAGTCACTTTTTATTTTTATTATCTTTAATAATCATATGTACAAATCTTATTTCACATTTTGGACATAAGCATTTCAAAGCTGGGACTTTGGAGATTTATAATCTCTCCTATTTTGACCACAGAACATGATACAAAGTAGGTGCAGACTAACAGTTATCATTTATTGAGCACTTCTTATGTGCCAATATGTAGGTTGCTCACAAACAAGGCTTTGCTAATTTCCCTCCCCGGATGCATTTCCTTTTGTGGTGCGAATCTACAGTTCTCCTATCAAGTAATAGAGTCAGATTTCCCAATCATTGAATCTGGCAGGCCTTGTTGTTTTTTACTCTGACCAATAGGGTATGTTGGAAGTGACATTGTGCCATCAGCAAGCCTAGGCCTCAGGAGGCCTTGCGTATTTCCACTCAACCTCTTGGAACCCTGCCCAGTTTCCATGTGAGCAAGCCCAGCAAGGCTGATGAAGAATGAGAGACCACGTGGAGCAGAGTCATGTCATTCCAGCTGAGGCCATTCTAGATCAGCCAGCACCAAAAGGCCTGGCAGCTGACTTGGGTCACGTGAATAAACCTGATCAAGGCCAAGAAAACCACACAGCTGATCCTCTTCCAAATTATAGAACCTCAACACTGTGAGGCAAGTAAACTGCTGTTTTAAGTCAGGAATAGGCAAACAATGGCCTGTGGGCCAAATCTGGCCATCTTCTGTTTGTGTAAATTTAATTTTATTGGAACACAGCCTCACTAATTCCTCTATGTTATTATCTGTAGCTGCTTTCACATGACAACAGCACAGTTGAGAAGTTGCCACAGTCACTGTTTAGCCTGCAAAGCTTACAAGATTTACTCTCAGTTCCTTCCCAGATAAGGTTAGCAAATACTGTTTTAAGTCACTAAGTTTGGGAGTGGTTTATTATATTAGAGGACTAAGCCATGAACTTTAAATTACTATATGTTTCAATTTTCCCTTTAACCCAGAAGTGTTTCTCATGCCCATTGTACAGATGGGAAACCAAGGCATAGTGAGGAAGAATAATCTGCACACAGTAGAGTCAAAAGAAAACCTACATAGCCTGGTCTGTCTGAGTCAATGTAGACCTGAATAATAATTCTGGTCAGTTCAAGAGGGAATGTAGACAGTAAAAATCTTTGGGTCAGTGGTGTATCCTTCTGGACACAAATGAATTCTTCGTGAAAGCATGAGAAAGTTTGGCATAAGGACTGTAACAGTTTCTGACAAGTCTTTTATGGATATATCCCTAATGGACTCAGAAAAAGTACAAAAATATGCATGAAAAGAAGGGAGGAAGAAAATAAGAGGGAAAGAAGAAGGAAGGGGTTGTAATAAAGGAAGGGAGGGAAGAGGGGCTTAGAAAAGGAAAAAGAGGCAATTCAAATTCTATTCTATCTTCCATTTATCTCTGACAACCACTGATATCCATCCTGAATGTAAAATTAATCTGTCATTGGAGAGACTTGGAGAGTCATCAGAGCTCCTTGTTGAATATGTAATCTCTGGTCTGTACTAACCAAGCATCTTCTGGAGTGGCAGAGGGGCCTTTGTGAAAGGACCCTTGCAGTATGGAAGAGAAGTATCATCAGCTCATCCACTTTTTTTTTGAGTTGGAGTCTCACTCCGTCGCCCAGACTGGAGTGCAGTGGCATGCTCCCAGCCACCGCATCCTCGACCTGCTGGGTTCCGGCAATCCTACCACTTCAGCCTTCAGAGTAGCCAGGATTACAGGTGTGTGCTACCACAACCAGCTAATTTTTTATTCATTGTAGAGATGAGGTCTTACCAAGTTGCCCAGGTGGGCCTTGAACCCAGGGGGTCAGGCAATCCACTCCTTAGCCTCCCAAAGTGCTGGGATTACAGGCTGAGCCACTGATCCCAGGTAGCTCACCCACTTTTTAAGAACAAGCGCATATAGACAGCACATCACTACATCCCTAACAAGACAAATATCCCCTGGCTTCCTCAACATCCTCCCTCTTCCCACCACCACCACAACTATGCTGATACTATTTAAACCCACATTGACTCCGGAGGGAGAAAAAAATGTTATTGTTAAATGTAAATCCCTTTAAATGCTATGAGCAAAAAGGAAAGTTTCATCCAATGACACATAGCTAATCATGCAGGTGTGCCCCACCCTGATTCACAAATGCTTATGAACTTTTAAATTGTTGCCATGGAGATCAAGACCTGAGAAAGTTAAAACCATTATGCAGCAAAAGTATGCATGATTTTCACAGTTTTCTAGCATGATTTCCTATTGTGCAGAACATTGTTTTCCATATTCCCTTCCCTGCCTCTGTACTGTGGTTCAGGACTGAACAGAAGCAGCTTTACAAACATCCGTTAGTTGAGAATTCCCACAGACCATGCCTGATATGAGCACAGAACCAAACAGCAAAGCCTGCATTTTCCTACTCCTTTATGTTTGACCACAAGACAAAGCCCCCTCTGAGGCAAAGTGTCCTGAGAGTGGTCTCAGGGATTGGGGCTCTTAGGAAGCCAGTATTGTTAGTAAAGCCCTCAGTCTTATGGGGTGTCTTCGTGGACATCAGGGCGACCTGATCCATTTAGTAAACTTCCCTGTGCCTTGATGTCTTCTGTTGGGATTCCCCAAAAGTAGACATGGAGACAAATGTCTGAGTGCAGAAAACTACAGGAACAACAGTAGAGGACTGGGGAAGTACAATAGCAAAGTGAAACCCACTAAGAAAACCAGTTTCCACTGTGGACTGTGACAGGAAAGGCTGGGAAACAGAGAAAACTTCACTCAAGACTTTTCCTCCCAAGGGTTAAGGAAGCTGGAACATTTACCCAACCCCACTGGACATTGGCTGAGGCTATTTGAAGGGGATGATGATACTTCTCTTGACCTTGAAAGTCTGTAGAGAGGACATCAGTAAAAGCCCCCAGAAAAGGAGATCCAAGTACTAAGTTTCCAGTCATCCAGAGCCCTTATGAGTTGTAAGATCTGAAGGATGTGCAAACCATCTCTAATCCCTGCCACACTTAGTTTCTTAATCTATGAAATGGTATTAATAACAGTACCTACCTCAGAAGGCTGTGGCAGGGATTCACTGAGTTGCTACATGTAAAGCACTCAGAACCAAGCTGGGCACGTGATAAACATTCCATGGCATTGTACTGCTATCAGCATTACCACTTCTTTTACTGCTGTTGCTTGTAGCCTCTCTGAAATGAAAGTTCACCTCCAAGGAGAACAGTAGTGGGAAAATGTATTAGGCCTGGTAGGGCCTTTAGTTCACTGGCCTTAACTTCCACATCTGTGATATTCAGTTAACAAAACCTAGCCAGCAGGAGTGTTGGAGATTAACATGAAAGGAAATGTCTGATGCTGTCTTCATCAAAGGGTTATTGAGTCTCAGAGCCAGAAGAGAGTCATCTGTCCAGCATTTCCCTGCTGGGAGCCAGAAGGGAGTCATCTGTCTCAGCATTTCTATGCTGGGAGCCACATCACCCATGACAGGTGGGCCTCCAGGATCTGCTCTGGTGCTCACAATGGTCCTAACACCCTTCAATTCTGTTTTCAGTAACATGCACACTTTGGCCTGTGTAGAGTCCTAGGAATCTGCCATGCCAGCCCTCTTCCTGAGACAGGATATTGACTGCCATTTTAAAGATGAGAAAACCAAGACTGAACTAGGCTGGGAAAAAGATAATATCTATTTTTAGAGCAATGGTTAAATGAATCTTGATATACCCATAAAACAGAATTCTGTGTAGTGGTGAGAACGAGTGAGGCACTTCTGTTTTTTCTATTAAAGAGAGAACTTTAAACATGATGTTGGGGTGAAAAAATCAGGTAGCGTGGTATAATAACATTTAAGTGACACAAAATAGAGTATAGTATATTTTTCCTAAGCATATGGACATTCCCTGTTATAATGCTTAATTTTAAATGTCACTTGTCTAGGCTATGGTCAAATACTATAATAAAATACCTTCTATGAAGGTATTTATTGGGTGAGATTAACTTAAATCAGTGTACTTTGGGTAAAGCAGATTATCCTCTGTGATATGTGTGGGTCTCACTCAATCAGTTGAAAACCATAGAAGAAATAAGATTAACCTCCTCCAAGAAAGAGGAAGTTCTGCCTCCAAGCTATATTTAGACTTTGACTGTAATATCAGCTCTTCTCTGTTTGTTTGGCCTAACAGCCTACCCCACAGATTTTGGCCTTGCCAGCCTTCACAACTGTGTGAACTAATTCCAACACACAAACACACACACACACACACACACACACACACCACACACATTATTACTTCTGAAAATTCCTGACTAATATACTCTATATATTTACAGAGCAAACACTCTGTAAGGACATATGCAAAACTGAGAAGTGGTGAACTCAGGAGGTGAGGAAGGAACTAGGATTGGATGGGGAAAAGAAGGACATTGGGGTCCAGGTACATTTTAGACTTACCTGTGACGTTTTTAACCAAGAAAACTTATTCAAGTGCTGATTTTGTCATTAAAATTTTGCGCACTGACCAATATCCCCAGTGAAATATTACTGAAGTTATGTTGCACAATGTCACTAATGTAAATGTTGCCTATTACACAATTCCTATTTTCTGCTTTCCTAGTGTCCTGTTCTGCCATTTGTGGTCTGTACATGGTTCTACTCTCCTCTGGATTTTTGAATAGATCCTTTGTTTTCTCTCCTTCCACGTCCTGGCTCCCCATCCTAGCTATCCAATCAAATCCGCCACAAACAGACCTCCTTCCTCTTTGTCACTGCAGGCTAGTTCTGCCCCATCCCTTTTCATTCACCAACATAGGAAGATGAGATGCTTCAAAATCCTCACAGAGATGAAGAGAGAGGTAAGTGAACTGCTAGTGCTCGAGCCCTTGTCGTGGCATGAACATGTAGAGAAACTGGAGATTGGACATCTAAAGAAGTAACTCAAATGGACAGAATGGCCACCTTCAAAAACTTTAAGAACTGATATAAGGAAGAAGAATTAGATTCATTCCATATGGCACAGGGTGTAGAATCCACTGGGAGCCTCGGAGACTGGATGAGGAAGGAATGATGTGATGCCTAAATGAGGGCCACAAAAGCAGATTTCAGCACATAATGAGGAAGAACATTCTGGCATGGGAAATAACTCCACAATGGGATGGGCTGACATATCATGGAGTGATCTATTACAGGAGTTCAAACCAGACTGGAAGTATCATTCTGAGGTTCTTACACTAACTGTAAACTGATAGCTTCTAAAGGCATCCTACATCTATAACTCCTAGAAAACACCAGTTCTGTAGGTTGGATCATGGTAAAATTTTGGATAGACCGCGCAGAATGAAAAAAGAATGAAATTTGATCTTGTGTTTGCCTATCATTGTATAAAGGACCAAGATACCTGGTTTCCATAGTGGAACTTCTGGGCTTGAGGCCCTATGAAGGCTGTGTCTACACCATATTAAATTGGATTAGTCACTGGGGAACTACGTAACATTTTTCTCTTGATGGAACTAATGTAAATTCAAAGTCATTCACAATGAAAGGAAATATTTAATAGAATTAACAAGTCTTCCAAGAGCCTTGCAGTTTTCCTGAGAAGTCCCTTGATTCTTGAAGCAAATGGCTCTTCAGAGCATCTGTGGATTGCATTTTTCTCCTTTGACAAACTTTCGTGTCAAATTTAGAGAGTTTGGGCTTCACTAGCACTGGCCTAGATCAGAGGCAAATGTATAAGTGGTGACTGTGGCTGGTTGAAGTCAAGGAAGAAGACTGGAGTTTCCTGGGCACCCTCAGCATTATCTACCCAAATATGGCAATTTCATGGCTACTGAACTGGGTGTACAGGGCCCTTTCAGACTCATTATTGTATTGCTCCCATGTAGCCCTTTCTGGAGGAAGTGTGATAAATGCTTTCACTTGAAGAGTGAAGGAACAAAGTCTGAAAATATGTGATAGTCAAGAGTTGGCATAAGCTTCTCCTGGCCCATCCTTTCTTGCAGTTAAACACTTTTTGGCTCTTTCCCTGCCCAGGATAAAGTGGGAACATCCCCATATTCCACATGAGAAGGATCCAAGTATTCTTGCCATTCAGGTAATGTCCCAAAACTAGAGTTAGCTGTCTCCTATGATACCATGGATTCTACCATCACAGCAGCCCACCTGGGTGTTGCAATTATGTGTCTGTTTCAAAGAGCAAGCAAAATATTGGAAAGTTGTCAAGATTGAGAGAGCCCAAGGGGAGAAAGGAACAGACAGCCTGGAAGCATTTTCAGCTCACTCAGTGACTCCCAAATGTACTTCAAGCAGACAGTCACACTATTCCCTGGCTCTTACAATAGGCAGACTGGAACTGAAGCTTGGCCTGGTGTAGTGGAGGAAGGGAATACAAAGGGACACATTTATTGTTTGGATCTTATGTGTTTAACCAGGTAACTGATACACGGAGATCAACAGGCTTGGCAGGCTCAGGTGTGGTTCCAACAGATATCCCTGATTGGGAGACAGGCAAGACACAGAACCATGATTGTCATGGGGGTTGGGAGCAAATTCCAGTTCCCTGGGTAAGAGGTCAGTCTGCATAGTGAAGACCTCGTCAAGCGAGCTGAAATCCAGGCTGAGCATATTCCTGGAAGGTACCCGTAGGGATGGGCAGGAATACTGAGCTGGACACCAGGTAAACCACCTGGACTGGTAAGGTCCATTGAACCCAGGGTTAATAGGAGCCCAGTGACAGTAGGTACCATACACCTGGAGACAGTAGCTCAGTAACGTTTCTGTTCCCCAGTGCAGTGCCCAGGCAGTGAACATCTATCAGACTTGATAAGGATCATCTTAGAGTTCAGTCAAGGCACTAGTGGAGGGACCAGGGACTCTCAGTGAGAGGCGCTAAGGACTATAGGATTATATGTAATTATAGGGAAATTGGATCATCCTATAACAGGGCACATCTCTGCCAAAAATGGGCTGCAAAGTCAATACTGCCAAAAGAACTTGTTATCTTAGAGGATTGACTGTGGCTACTTTCTATCCTGGGCCTGTGGTATAAACTACTAAATGAACATGTTGCCAAATAATGATTTTGTTGTAGTTTTTTATTGATAACGAGAAAAGACTAGCTTGCAGACTCTCAGTTGTCGATCCAGTAGATAGCCCAACTCCCAACTTCGTACAGGTAATTACCTGCTCCCAATTGGTCTGAAAGCAGTGAGTTTGTATTTAAGGTAGGAGTACAGAACACTTTGTATTTTTTGAGAGACCACATGAAGGAGAGTTTAGTGCTCTGGGTAACTATGGCTTAAAGAGCCAGCTGACCCTCTATGAAACCCATGTTCCTCACTAGAAGCTCTGTGTCTTTGGGCAAAACATATCACTTCTCAAATTTACGTTTCTTCTTTTATAAATAGAAAGGAAAGATGTGATACTGAAATGAGGAACACAAAAGCTACTGTCCCACTGCCTGACACACAAGGTCCTCAAGGGTTGCTAATTGGTCCTGAATCTTCCTTCTCAATGTGAACAAAAATGGTTCTTAAACTACCTCTCATTGCTCTAGTGTGTGCTGTAAATATTATCTCATCATTACTGCCTGTACACGTATCATGTAATAGTTTATTTTTTGTATATAATCTCATTGGGTTTTTCAATATGGCTCTGTCAGGTCATCAAGACAGGGAAAAGGTATTCCCAGTTTACACATGAGGACATTGAGGTTGGCAAAGGGAAGTGACCTGCCAAAGGTCATGCTCTTAACTTGTCAGGAGTTGTCACAGTAGAAATCAAAGGGGATACTGAGCTAGAGGGAATACTGAGCTCAAGGGTAATATTGAGCTCAAGAGGAATAATAAGCCCAAAGGGAATATTTGAGCTCAAAGGGAATATTGAGCTAGGAAGTGAGAGTTGGAGGAAGGCTGTATAGACGCTGGGAAGAGGCAATAATGCAGCAGCTTTTTAGGAGTTGACCAGATGCTGTTGTTCTCAGCTGTCCTTTGAAAAGATGAACAGAAGTAGGAGAAAATTCTGGCTCCAAGGGTATGAGGATGCCATGTGTGAAATGTATTTGGGCTGGCTGGGATGCAGCACAGGGCTCCCTTCCCATGGGATTCCTGCTCCGGGGTCTGAAAACTCAAAGACCCAAATAAGAGTGGGGGTGGGTACAGAGAAGCCACTGCCCAGCATTAGCTTGAGAACCCTGGCTTTGCTGTTGACTTCAGAGATGGCAGCAGACCCCATAGCACATGACTTCATGTTCTTTAAAGCAGCAGAGTTGGGACCAAGATGAGGCCAAAGATCTGCGGAGTCTGCCCTGTCTGAGACCCTTTCATTATCCAGATGTATCCATGATTGTTTGCTCATGCACGGCATCAGAGTCTGCTGTGGTTGCTGGCCCTTGACCTGGGGAACTCTGCCAGGTTGTCTGCCATCATCTCATAGGATGTCTACGAACACGTGGCTGCCCTGGCCTCCTGTCCAAATTTGGTGCTGGATCTTAACTCCCACACTCCAGTGAGTTCTTATGTAATGCCGAGGATAGATTTAGAGCAAGCGTGACTTTTGTCCAATCTCAAAATGTAGATGTATTTCCCACACACTTTACTTTCCTTCTTGGCCTTGTCTTCCTCATTTCTGACTCCCCCAGATCTGCCACTTCACCTGAACCATGCTAGGCACTTGTCGAAAGAGTGAGTGAGTGAATGGATGAATGAACAACTCTGACATCTTCCATATTGTTAGAATTTAAGCTTCACAGGGCAGGGAATGTTGTCTGTCTTCTTCATTGCTGAACTCATTGCCTGTGTATCATAAGTCTTCATGAATATTAGTGAATGAATGTAAGTTAATCTCCATCTTAGCAGTACTGGCCTTCACATTTTCCTCTGGCTTCTATAGTGCTGGAGCTCAGAGAGACTTTCGAGATGAATTTGCCAAGTTCATCATTTTATCCCCAGGAAAGTGTGACCCAGGGAAGGGACAGATCTCGCTCATGCACACCCTGCTAGGTTGGAACCAGAGTACAGGAATTCTGACTCCCAAGCCAGGGCTCTTTTCTCACCACCTGCTCCGTCTTCATCAATTTGCAGTCCATAGAAAGTGACTCAGACATTCAGCCTTATATTGACTCAGAGCCCTGCCCGTGCCAGAGCAGTGGAAGTCACATTCACAGAACGTCTGAGAATGAACTTGGGCTGGTCTCTCTCAGCCCGAGGGACTCTCAGGCCCTGTAGTATGCACAAAGCCAATCCATAGCAGGAGCTGGAACTTGAGTCAGGAAAGCATCCCCCCACACCTCCCATGTCAGACTGATCACACCACAGGGGCCCAGGGGTCTCTGGTTATATTATTCTGTCATCTGGGTTTGCTTCATCCGAGGTTTACAATCTTTGTCCTCCACATAGACAGCTGCTAGAGAAGGAAATAAGTGGGCCACTAGCTGCCTCCCTGAAGGTGAGAGTTTAGCACAGCAGCACTAGCTTCAGAAGGCCTGGGTTCAAAGGTGGGTGCTGACACTCTCCAGCAATTAAACGTTGAGAAAATTACTGATCTTCCCAAAGGCTTCGTTTTCTCACTTGCCATGACACCTCAGTGATGTGTTCAGGGAAATAGAGAAAAAAGAAACATGCAGAGATCCTACTGTATGGTAAGCATTTAAGCAGAATCTCAGATAGATTGATGACTCAGTAGGGTGCTTAGAGCCTCTGAGATCAAACTGCTTGGGTTCAAATCCCAGCTCTAATTTTTATCAGCTGAGAACCTGAGTGCAAGTTTTCAATATCTCTGTGGCTCAATGTCAGTTAAATAAGGCTAACAGTGGGACTATTTCATTAGGTTTATGTCAGACTCAAATGAGTTAATTCAGAGAATGCATTCAGGACAATTTCTGGCGTGTAAAGTACTAAATAAACATCAGTAACTCCACTCCTCTTACTATCTAGTTTTAAAAATGAATTCAGAAGAGCCACATTCTTTCTACAGAAAGGCTTTGTGTTGAAAAGATTAATGCAGTCACCAAGACATCAGAGCCAATACTGGGCTTATTAGCTGGTAATCTTGTTATTCCATGCTGTTTTCAAGCATAATCTATAACTAGAAGAGCAATATGCTTGTATGATACCCACAAACTGGGTTTGCTGGGAGGTGACTACTCCACTGTATGGTATAAATGGCTGCCAGCAGTGAAATTATATTTGTATCGATCTAAAGAGCATTTCATCGATCAAACACATGGAATGAAACATTTGAAACATAAACCCATTATTTTAACAATTTGTTTCTGGGAATAGGGAAAGGCTGCGGGGGGCCGGGGGAGAGAGAGAGAGCGAGCTGTTTTTTGAAGGCGGCTTTCCCAGGATATCTTCTCATATATGCAGAGAGTCTAGAGACCCACACCCAATGAGCAGTTTATCAGTGACTACCTTTCAGGCTCCAACTTTTTCACTTCCAACATCCCTTCAGGTTTCTGTCCCTGGAGGCCTATCTGCAGAACATTCTGCCTGTAAACACTTTCTTTACCTGGATCTTCTTTGCACAGCCTTAGAAACTCCTGTCCATTATTGATCTCATCCAGTGATAGAAAGGACCTATCCTCTCGATATTCTTGGATCTTTCTGAGGAATCGGGGGTGATAATGAAGACACCCACTGCCAGGACCTCCCCATGAAGTACTCAGGCTATCCCAGCAGTCTAGAGCAGAAATTCTTCAGAAATCACTCTTCCTTTGGCTTTTGCATCTAGTTTCATTACACTTCACTAAATGAAATTAATGCTGATGTGAGCTATGCAGAAAGTATAGGACCTCTAGGTGAAAAATACTCACAAAGGATAATAGCCCTGCAGCAATTTCCAGAATATTTAATTAATATGTGCACTCAGTTTTTAAATAACCCTGTGCCTGACTTATTTGGAGAAACCAAAGTTTTATCCCTAGTTTTTGCTCTCGGTGAGCTGACAATCTGGCATGGGAGAAACGAGACTCACACAAAGGATTGAATCACAGGAGAAAGGTTTAAATGAGGAATTAGAAGAGTGGCACAACAAGTCAATGGAGAAAGAATAGTTCCATCAATGAATGGTGCTGACACAACTGGATAGTCCCATGCAAAATATCCACCGTGTCCAAAAATTGGTTCCAAACAGATGGAAGACCTAAATGTAACAGCTAAAAGTAAAACTCTTACTAGAAAATACAGGAGTAAATCTTCATACTGCCTTGGATTAAACAGTGGCTTCTTAGATTTGACACCTAAAGCACAAGCAACTAAATAAAACAAATAGATATTTTGGACTTTGTCAAAGTTAAAACTTTTCATATTTCAAAGGATAGACACGAAAAGGATAAAATGTATGTAAATCACATATCTGATAAGAATCTAGTATCCAGTATAAAGAACTCTTACAAGTCAACAATAAAAAGACAGAAAACCCAATTTTAAAATGGGCAACTTTTACTTCATAAAAGGCATACAAATGGATAATAAATACATAAAACACATTCAGCATCATTAGTCTTCAGGGAAATGAAACTTAAAACTTCTTCATACCCACTAGGATGAGTATAGTAAAAAAGACAGAAATAATAAGCATTGGTAGAAATATGGAAAAAGTGAAATCTTCATACACTGCTGATGGAAATGTAAAATGGTGCAGTCACCTTGAAAAGCAGTTTGGCAGTTTCTAAAAATGTTAAACATAATTGCCATATGACCCAGCAATTCTGCTCTTAGGTGTCTACTCAAGAGAATTGAAGTATGTGCGTACAAACTTGTACAGAAATTTGATATCAGCATTATTCATAGAACCAATATGTGAAAACAACTCAAATGTTCATTAGCTTATGAATGAATAAGAAAAATATGGTATATACATAAAATAGAATAGTATTTAATTGCAAAAAAGGAAAGAAGTACTGATACTTGCTATAACATGAATAAATCTGAAAAACATTATGCTCAGTGAAAGAAACCAGATGTAAAGGCCACGTGTTATATGATCCCATTTATTTTAAATGCCCAGAATAGGAGAATCCACAGAAACAGAGGTAGATGAGCAGTTGCCTGGGGATGGGGAGGAGGAGAGAAAAGGATATGACTGCTAATGGGCTTGAGGTTTCTTTTTGGGACGATAAAAATGTTCTGGAATTAGTGGAGATAATTGTGAAAACACGTAACTAAATATATTAAAAGAGACTGAATTGCACTTGATAAAAGTAAAATTTGCGTATGGAATGTGAATTATATTTCAATTAAAAAATAGCAGCATAGATCTAGGATGCTTCAGATGGTCAGGTACAGGAGGGAGCAGTCAGGCCAGGACACAGACGGAGGTGGGCTGGAGCAAGGGGTCCATCCCTATTCCCTGTGATTGTACCCTGAAGGCTGCATTACTCCCCAAGAGGATCCTTGTGACTGAGGGCACTGCGAAGCCATCACTTCTGCCAAATAGGAGTCCTCCAGCCTCAGATGCTGACTTCTCCTCAGAGTGTTCAAGGGAATTTAACTTTTTTTTTTGAGTTTTACATTTCTTCTTGGAGAAGAGAGGCAGAAACTGTTGGCAAGTTTGGAAATTGGAAGTGTAAATGAAAAGGAAGTCCCTGGGGAGAACCAGGGACTTACCCAACCTCCTCAGCTCAATCACCTGGTGCCATGGAGGCTCTTGGCTCAGGAACTGGGCAGCAAAAGTGACTGAAACAATTTGCCATCTATCTCTCAGACAAGGCAAACAACCCCTACTGTGTTGCCAGAAGGAAGCAGTATAGAGAATAGGCTACCTCTTAATATATATCAACAAGCATGTTAGGAGGAAAGCACCAGTCTATATTACCCATGTGTGTAACACAGCAATAGTTTGGGCAATGGTTTTGAGCCTAACTAGCAGCTTGCTATAGGATAGTGTGGGCACTGCTCAAGAATTAAGAGAACGGACTGGTTCTATTTATAGAGAAGCCTGCCTGTACCCTTGGGCAGAGACAGGCTGGGCATGTGTCTAGAGACCTTGTGGCAGGCACCTTCATCTCACAGATGCCCAGAGAGGCTGAGTGACTTGACTAAGGTTACAAAGCCTATTGCTAGCAGATCAAAGGCTGAAACAGAGATAACCTGCCTCCAGATTATTGCTAAACCCCTTGCTTCACCCTTTCTCCCAATGACAGATACAATGATGATGAATTCAAACTCTGGCATCTGGTCTTTGACTGTCTGTATGTAGGCAGAATTTCTCTCTTTCTTCCTCCTCCTCCTCTTCTCCTCTTGTTATCCTCTCTTTCTTCTTCTTGTTCTTCTTCTCTTCTTGTTTCTCTTAATTCTCCATCCTCCTCCTCCTCCTTCTTCTCTCTCATTTTCTCTTATCCTCTGCCCCTTTCTTTCTTGAATTAA
Organism: Cephalopachus bancanus; assembly: GCA_027257055.1. NCBI lineage: Eukaryota > Metazoa > Chordata > Mammalia > Primates > Tarsiidae > Cephalopachus > Cephalopachus bancanus. The sequence goes on from JAPVLO010003773.1 coordinate 14,580, forward strand.
GTGAGTCTGATTCACTAATGCACAGAAGTTCAGAGAACTCTAGATGGTTAAGAAACAACTTCTTAGTTTTTGTTTGTTTGTGAGGAAGAGTCTCACTCTGTCACCCAGGCTGGAGTGCAGTGGCACACGCAGCTAACTCATCCTCAACCTACTGGGCTCAGGTGATCCATCCATCTCAGCCTTCCAAGTCGCTGGAACTACAAAAGTATACCACCACGCCCAGCTAACTTTTTGATTTATTGTAGAGACAAGATCTCACCATAGTGCCCAGATTGTTCTTGAATCCCTAGACTCAGACAATCCTCTCTCCTCTGCCTCCCAAAGTGCAGATATTACAAGTGTAAGCCACCATACCCAGCCCTCCTGTTGTGTTTTTATTGATGAAGCAGGATTGAAGTTTGACCAAGCCTGGAGTTACTGAGCGACAGAAATGATGTCACTGTTTTGTCGACCTTCTCGGCCACAGACAGTTCTGGGAGCATTCTTTTAAAGATTTTTGTTGACTTGTTTTGAAGTATCCACAGATATCCAGAATCATCACTTCCATATCTGACTAGGACTCTATATATCATGTCATCTCCCTTTATCTTCAACCTCTTCCTATCTCTTGGATTTCTACTACAATCCCAGCCTTCTTGAGTTCCTGTCTAAAATGCCACAGCTTCCATAAAAGCACCCACAGCCTGAGGAAGATTTGCCCAACACTAATTGTTGCAGGCACCATTCTTTCTCCCACATTTAAATATTTTGGTCCTTGCCAAAAATCAGTGGACCATAGAGACATAGTTTTGCACCTGGACTTCCAGTGCAATTCCATTGGTATTTCTGTTTATCATTGTGCCAGCATCATGCTGTTTTAATTACTGTTACTTTGCAGTAAGATTTAAATTGGTAAGTGTGGACCTCCAAATATGTTTTTCTTTTTCAGAATTGGTTTTGCTATCGAGGGTTTCTTGAATTACATGTGAATGTTAGGGTCAGAATTACCACTTCTGCCTAAGGTCTTTGAGATTTTCATAGACATCGCATTGAATCTGTAGGTTGCTTTTGGTAGTGTTGCCATCTCAGAAAGTATTAAGTCATCCAATCCATTAATATGGAATGTCTTTATATTTGTTTAGAATATCTATAATTTCTTTCGGCAATGTTTTGCTCTTTTCGGTATCTAAGTCTTGTCCCTTGATTAAATTTATTCCTAAGTATATCATTACTATTGATATTATTTAAAGTGGAATGTTCTTAATTTCATTTCAGATTATCCATTGCTAGTATATTGATATAAAATAGATTTTGTATTGATATTGATTCATCAGGTATATGTGTGTATATATATGTATTTTAATGTGTGTGTATGCATGTACATATATATACATATACATATATATATATGCCTTTAAAAATTTTTTTCTTGCCTGATTACTCTGAATTGAATTTATAGTACAATGTTGAATATGGTAGTAAAAGTGGGCTTCCATGGCTCATTCCTGGTCTTAGGAGTAAATCACTCAGTGAAGACACTGTATATGTTTGCTGTGAGTTTTTCAGAAATGCTTTTCATTGTGTTGAAGAAATTCCCTTGTATTCCTAGTTTTGTGGGTGTTTTATCATGTAATCATGTTGAATTTTGTTTAAAGTTCTTTCTGCATCAATTGAGTTGATTATGTGGTGTTTCCCCTTCCTGTTATCAATATGATGTGTTACATGGATAACATTTTTAGGTTGAACTTCCCAAAGTGAAGTTCCATTGAGTTCCTGGGAAAAAGAAGTCATGTTTGTGATGCTTAATTTTTAAATGGCCATTGACTTAAATTTACTATTATTTTATTGAGGACTATTATATCTATATTTATAAGGCTTATTGGTCTGTAGTTCTCAGTCCTGCTGAAGTCATGCCTTTGATTTTGGCTTGGGGAAGGTGAGGGTATGAATAAGGATAGTATTTAGGAATAGAAGACATTAGACGATATGAGTTTATAAGTCAGAGTTGAAAATTAAAAATTGAGATTTACAGGGTAGAAAATAGGGCTTTAGGGTAGGTGGCTGAGAGCACTGAGTACAAGAATAGAAAGAGGGGATTAGGGTTATCATCAAGGTTACAATGAGGGGTGAAGTGAGGCATTCAAGTTAGGGGGTGAGGGACTAGGTTTAAAGGTGGAGTTAGTGTTAAAGTAAGTTTTGGAGTCAGGGTCAGAATTGAGTCAAGCTCAGAATGAAGGTAAAAGCATAAGGGTTGGGATCAGGGTATAGCGTGGGGTTAGGGGTAAAGGATAAGGGTTGGGATTAGGGTTAGGGTCAGGATAAGAGGTCAGGGTTAGGGGTAGTAGGGCTAGTATTGGGTTTTAGGATTAGGGTTAGCCTTTAATGTTCGGGTTTAGAGGTTAATGGTTAGAACATAGGGACCATGCATTAGGGATTAGGGGTTAGGGTTTGAGATTAGATGTGGGTTAGTGTTAGGTGCGGGTTGGGGTTAGGGGTTTGGGTTCAGGTTTAGGGATTGGGATTTAGGTTTAAGTTTAGGGTTAGTGTTAGGGTTTAGCAGTTAAAGTTTGCTTTTAGGGTTAAGGTTTATGGTTTCAGTTTAGGGTTTAGAGTTGAAGGTTTGGGGTTTGGAGTTAGGGTTTAGGATTAGGAATGGAATTAGGATTAGGGCTAGGATTTTAGGTTAAGGGTAGTGTTTTAGGGTTAGAGTTAGAGTTAAAGTTTAGGATGAGGTGATAGGGATGAGGGGTTAGTATTAGAGATTAGGATTAGAGTTTAGGGTTTGGAGTTATAGGTTTGGGCTTACAATTTAAGGTTTTGGATTAGGGTGAAGGATTTAGGCATAGGATTAGTGTTCTTGGTTTAGGATTTGGGTTGTGGTGGGGTTTAGTTTTTTTTTTTTTTGAACTGATGCTGATCAGAGAGTTAGAATTAGGGTTGGGATTGTAGTTAGGGATAGGATTTAGAGTTAGGTTTTTGGATTAGCTGTTAGGAGTTAGTAGTTAGGGCTAGACATTGGGGTTAGGTTTACAGTTTAATGATTAGCTCTGGTGTTGATGTGGAGTTGTGTCAGGGTTGGTCATGGTCAGGGTCAAGGGCCAAGGGCCAGGATATGAATTGCAGTTAGGGTCAGTGTTAGAGTTGTTTTTTGTGTATCAGCACTCTCAATGTGTTATGAGCTCCCAACTATAATCAGTCTTCCTTTCTGTTGCATCAAGGCCATGTCTGGTATCCCTGGAAAGACTGGATTTCATGTTGATTCTTGTTTGTACTTACACGGTGTGTACTGAAACCTGGGAGCTCCTCACACACCTAAGGCAGTCATTGGACAAGATCTAAAGGATTGTGGGGGCCTCATCCTGAGAGGATCTTTACTTTACAAAGTCAATGTTGATATCTCATTACAGAAAATGTCTTCCCTGGGGTTTCTGTACATCCTCAGACAAAATTCTGGCCCTGTTTGGTGAATCTCAGGGGAAGGCTGGTCCTTGTGTACAGATTCTACATAGGTTCACACCAGTTTTATATACTTGGGTATTACAACAAGGGAAGAAATACTTGAGGAGGAATCCTTCCCAGGAAGGCTGCTCTATTACACCCTGAAGAAACCTGGGCTCTGGGTTTAAAATTTGGAGCTGCAGTTTTAGGGTCCTGGATAAACAGGGAAGTGGCAGTGCATATGTGCTTATCTGGTTAAGCTTCCTGGTCCTGTGGATTCTGAATCCATTTATGGTATTATGTCACCAGATGGATTGAAAGACTGGGCTCAAACTGCTGATTGCTACCTTAGTATGTAACAGTTTAGTATTGCTTGAATTTTAAAGTACAATAAAGTTACCATAAACAATAAAGGAAAGTTAAACTTGAAAAAAAAAGAAGAATGTCCTTGCATCTCACTATATATTGACAACACAGTGACCAGCAGAACACAATGAGTTCTGTGATATTTTCATCATGACAGCAGATCTGTACAATCTATAGGGTCCTGGCCTAGCAAACTGGTTCCCAGGGAACTCTTGGCATGAAGCAAAATTCATCTGGCTCAGTTGTAAAATATCAAAAAGAATTAATATGTTTGAATGCTCAGGTCACCAGACAATTTTTCTGAGGAATATGTAGCAGCCTTTATAGTGGAGGAAAGTTTTCATTCCACTTCACCACTAATCTGGGTCACTCATATGGCACAGAAATGCTATGAGATACACCACTGACAGAGTTGGCATCTTCCTCTGACTGGATGTTGGAGATAGTGAAGTGGCTGTCAGTCGAGAACTGAAGCCTGAGAAATGATCATGGCTTCCATCGCTCTTAACATATGTCAGGTATCAATGGACTTTTTCTGGCTGCTGTTGATTCCATGCAATGCTGTCAGTTGTGTGTCCAGTGCTCAGAGTGCAGGTGAACTTGGCCAAGGCTCCCAAAGGAGGCAGATGCAGAAGGTGGCTGAGTCAGCTCAGGGTGGGAGAGGGACCCTGAAAACACAGGCAACCATTAAGTCCTGGAGTAAGGACAAGAGGGAAAGACATTTCTGGAATGTGGTAGAGAGATGGTGTCAGGGAGTTGGGGGAACAGGATGCTGAGGACCACCCTGACCATTGCCATGAATACGGTGGAAACAAGGACTGGAGTCCAGGCCATAGTGCAGACACGACAGAGATCTGTGAGGCAGACCAGCTGCAGGTCTCTCTTATAGCCCCTCTTGCCCCACGGAAGAGAAGCCAGTATGCAAATGTGCTCCTCCTCTTCTGCCCAATTCTCCTCTTTCTGGGCTTGAGTATAGCCCCCAAGGTTGGGGGTCATTTCTGGGGTGGGGGTAGGGGGTGGTGGACCTGGGCTGGGTCTGGCTTGAGGCTCTGAAGGGGCCTAGATACCACCCAGTTGCTAA
>JAPVLO010003774.1:0-19651 GCA_027257055.1 Cephalopachus bancanus
CACAGCCACTGCAGCCTCAACCTGCTGGGCTTAGGCGATCCTTTCACGTCATCCTTTCAAGTAGCTGGAACTACAGATGCATGCTACCGTGCCCAGCTAATTTGGGGGGAGGGGATATATTGTAGAGATGAGCTCTTGCCAAATTGCCCAGGCTGGTCTCAAACCCACAGGCTCAGGCATTCCTCTCACCATGGACTCCCAACATGCTGGAATTACAGGCTGAGCCACCATGCCCAGCCATGGGTGATGCCTCTTTAAGGCTTTGAGAACTGCTGGTGTTTTTGTTTTTTTTTTGCTGCTTCTTTCTCATCTGGGAGGATTACTCTTCTCTTATTATTACTTTTTGTTTTGTTTTGTTGCCTTTAGTAGGATGCAGTTGCTACTGTTGGGGTGACATTTTGTGAGAATTGTTTTTTTATTCTTATTTTAAATCTTTATTCCACAGGGTGCTCCCCTGATGTGTTGACCTTCTCCTTCCCCTGGGGGTTGTAGTCTGTGAGGAGGCCTGACCACTGTGGGTCCTGCTGTTCTTCTGGCTTTACCTTCCCTAGAGTCTTTTCTGCTGCCCAAAAGAGTTCCCATGGGGAGAGAAGGACCACCAAGAGTGCAGGGGCCTTCACCCCACTGCCTCCAGCTCCACCTCTCCTGATGGGCAGTGCTCAGAACTCAAAATGACTTTCCACTGCAAAGTTCTTTGCCAGCTAGACTGAATTCTGACCCCCAGCTGTGAGCCCTCTGTGGAAATTGGGAGGGGGAAGAGCCCCCTTGTCACTGTGGTAGTGCTGCCTGAATGGGGGCACCATCCATTGCACAGAATTGCTCCTGTGGGAAAGGTGGGGCAACCAGGTGCTCCTTGTACCCTCCCTGGCTAAAGGCCAGTTTGCATTCTGAACTCAAAAGCAGCAGAACCTGCCATAGCTTGCCCCAAAACTGTGCATACCATGGAGTGACCTGTGCTTGGAGTAAGTGAAGCTAGTAGGTGATTATTCACGGTCTGGGGGCTGGCCACTAAACCCTACCCATGAGTCACAGCTCTCAGAAATTGATTGGCCATAGGCATTCATGGGTTGGATGGGTTCCCACCTCCACATGGGCTCTGGCAGTAGGCTATTTTGATGTACCCAGGCATCTCCCATGTAGGACTAGAGTCCCATGTGGCTGCAGGGAGGGGAACTGTTCCAGACCATGTCACATCTAACATATAAGGCTGGTCTGCAATTGTGACATAAGCCTGGTGCCTGACAAGGGTGGGGCCTCCTGGCTCCAAGGATGGCCACCTGTTTCTCCTCCTAGTGCTCAAGCTGTATTTTTTCACAAAGCACATCCATACATACTATCCTACTGTCTACATTAAGTAGAGTTTCCTGTGTATATCATAAACAACAGCATCAATGCCTGACCAGATACTCTGGGTTCTTCTAGTGTTTCCAAACCAGATGGAAGTCATTCCAGGAGAAACATCTCTGGAGGTGAGGTTAAGTTTGCCTTTCTTTGCCTGAAGTATAAATGTTGCTTTCTTTGTTTCTCTTTTATGATTGACTTCACATATGAAACCACCTCGATGTACATTATAAATATGAAATACGCTTCTCAAAGAGTGAAAGAGACCCTTGGGAGCTGATATCTGATACAAAAGAACATTCACATGTGGCAGCATGAGGTTACAAACTGTAACCTAGTGCCCTTTTCCTTGGAAACAATGTCTTTTTGGAATAAGCATTCTGTAACTCCATGGTCCTGAGTGATACATCATCCAGGAAGGGCTCATGTCTTTTCCAGAGCTGTACTCTAACTTGGTTTGGATATCTAGGTGTTTACAGTTCTTCATTTAATTTTCAATATTTACTGAGAGAGAAAAATTCAAGTGCAAGCAATGCCCAACACAATATAATCATAATGTTTTCTTTCTGTATTTCAGATATTAAGAGCAACCATGAGTAAGTATTCTAGAATTATCAGTTGAGGAAGAAAAACTGAAGTGCTAAGAAAGGTGTGGCATCCTTGCTGGCTTCAATTTGAAAAGCCACCCTGATTCTGTGTTTCTGATGAAAGTGATTTAAAAAGAACAAATTGTTAGGAAAAAAATTACGGCCACATTTCTTGAAAGCAGTTGCACTCCCTAGGGAGGCACTGGGTGGGAGGCTTGAGGATTAGTGGTATCTTCTGTGATTCTGCATCATGTGAGTGCGTTTCTGTACATATGAGGCTGCACATTTTCTCAGGAAAGACTTCCCATATACACTACACAATTGCCAGAGTCAACTTCTAAAAAATAAAATCTTCATGTCACACACTTTATATACATTACCACCTACAACCCTCACCAGAGCCACAGTTGGGGGTTTGACTGATTATCCACACTGCTCAGTGGGAGAATCTGAGGTGCCAGGATGAGTGACCCAAGCTCTCATGTTCCTGAATGAAAAGATCAAGACATGACCCCAGGTGTGTGGCACAATGCTGATGCACTCAACTACTGACATGCACTTGTACTACATCTTGGGGAAATAGTCACCATGGAGAGAGCTCAGCATTTGTGCATCCGTTTTAATGGACTAGGCCTAAGATAGCCCAGACACTCCCATTATTATAAAGTGGCAACAGTGGTCACTACCAGCTTAGTAATAGGTCAGCTTTCCCACAGACTGGCATGGTCATTATTGTGAAAAGCACAGAGACACCCAGATGTTTCAAGTCAGTTCACAGATACTAAGAAGTGTGGGAGAATACAGAGGACAATGTGGCTGACTTTGATAGATTCTGAGGTAATTTTGCTCAGCACCAGGCCACAGCATGTGGGAATTGGTGATGTAGTTTAGAATATTTTCTAATGTTATCCCCATAAGCCCCAGAGTGCTCAAATCCTGCCAGCATATAATGGCAAGGAGAAGGACACATAAGAACTCAGTGCAGCAGCTGGTTCATTGCCTGGTTTCCATCATCTTTGGCAACTTGCTGAAATGTCTGAACTAAAAACCATCAGCACTTATTCCCAGTCTCTCCCCACGATGAACAGTCTAACTGCCGACTGGCTAGTGTATCCTATACAGCCACCAGCCCAGTGGAAATAAAATATTATTTAAAACAAGTGTAAATCTCATAAAACAGACAAGTGCAGTAGCAGCATGCTCTTGAAAGAAGCAAATTTAGCTGGACTTTAAGCCAGGCAGAAGGAATGAGGGAACTCTATTGCTAAGTCACAACGTATAGTTCAAGACTGTTTGCAGACTGATTATTTGGTGCTACATTAAGTGGACTTTAGGTACTAAGTGAAGGACTCTCTGTCTTATTTATATCCTGCTCCTCTCCTTTGCCATCCATCATCTACTCAGGAGGATGCCCTAGGATCTGTTAAGTGACTGCTTTTTAATCAGCAACCTCCATATACTGTATCAAGCAAAGCATCCTAATTGTTTCAAAATTACCAAGGATCAGGGTACTGACAATTTCTCTGTATTGTCCTAGCTTCCTCTGGGGAAGGAGCAGACTCTTCAGAATTGGGACTTGATTCTCACAATGTAAGACCATCTTTCTTTTTCTTGAGAGAAATATTGCTTTCCTGGTTTTTTTCCTTGTCAATCAAATTTAGATGAAAATCCAACCATGAACATTATGCATGACATATATACTTCTCTTAGTGGGATAATATTGAGTGGCCCTCTCTTACTAACTCATACCTAAAACACTAGGACATTTTAAAATGACAGCGACCATTATAGAAAATAATGTACAGGCATTTCCTTCAGCATTTACTTCTCTCCATGAATTAGGAATCATGCAAATGTCAATCCAAAGCAACTTTAAATGGAAATTCTGTAAAAATAGTTTGTCTTTCCCACAAGTGTCCTTCCTTCTAGTTTTATGGGACTTTTACTTTTGATTCAACCAATGGTTTTTTAGTCATCAGGATATAGTAGGCCTCTGTGCATTCCATAGCATAATCTACTATTTACACTGTTTTCTTTTACATAATTGCAGATATCATCCAGTGGAGGTATTGGAGGTACATATCCTGAAATAAGTCACGTGCTGAGAAACACAGTTGCTGGCTTTAGCATATGGAAACTAATTCTGGACCTTTGTTCATGAAGGAATATTGTGATCTCATGCAAGAAAATGATTTTGTAAGGATAGAACTGTGGCCAGAGTATACTCTATAAATGCCACCCAAGGAAGTACTGTGTTGCATAACTTACAAATATTTACAAATAACTGCCCATTATATAAAGTTGCATCAGTGAACAGATGAGCACAGTAATAAGTCAGTTTTCCCATAGACAAGCATGGGCATTATCGTGAAAAACACAAAGACACCCAGATATTTAAGGTCAGTTCACAGATCTAAGAAGTGTGAGGGACCACATAGGGCCATGTGACTGACCACAATCGATTCTGAGGTGCTTTTACTCAGCAGCTGGCCAGCATGTAATAGTTGGTGATGTATTTCAGTATATTTTGTAATATTATCTCCATAAGCTCCAGAGTGCTCAATTCTGGCAGCGTATAATGGCAAGGAGAATGACACATAACACAGTGCAGCACTTGGTTCCTTGCCTGGTTTCCATCCTCTTGGGCAACTTGCTGGTACATCTGGACTAAGGACCATCAGGACTCATTCCCAATCTCTCCCCATGATGAACAATCTAACTGCCGACTGGCTAGTGTGTCCTATACAGCTACCAGCCCAGTGGAAATGAAATACTGCTTGAAACAAGTATAAATCTCATAAAACAGACAAGTGCAGTACCAGTATGCATGATCTTAAAAGATGTGAAGAGGCAAATTCAACTGGTTCTTAAGCCAGGCAGAAGGCAAAAAAAAAAAAAAAAACTCTTGCTGAATTACATTGTATGGTTGAAGACCTTTTGTAGACTGACTACTTGTTGGAACATTGGGTGGACTTTAGCCACTAGGTAAAGAACTGTCTGCCTTATTTATACTATGCTCCTCTCCTTCGCCATCCGTCATCTACTCAGGAGGATGCCCTAGGATCGGTTAAGTCCATTTTTTAAAATCAATCACCTGCATATAACATATCAAGTAAAGCATCCCTACTGTTTTCTAATCACCAAGTGCCAGGGTACTCACCGTTCTCTGTATTTTCCTGGATAACTCTGAGGATGAAGGAGAGGAATCTCTGAATGAAGAAGTAAGACCATCTTTCTTTGTCTTGAGGAGAAATGTTGCTTTCCTGGTTACTTTCTTTTCAGTGAAATTTAGATATAATAATACAATTATGTACATTATTTTTTACATGTATACTTCTCTTAGTGGGCTGCTGCTGAGTGGCCATCTCTTACTAACTCCTACCCCACACACTATGCCTTTCCTTCAGCATCTACATTTCTCCATGAATTAGGAATTGTGTGATTTTCTTTTTCTTTTTCTTTTTTTTTTTTTGAGTTGTAGTCTCACTCTGTCACTCAGACTGGAGTGCACCGCAGCCTCGACCTGCTGGGCTCCAGCGATCCTTCCGCCTCAGCCTTCCGAGTAGCTGGAATTACATGCAGGCACTACCACGCCCGGCTGATTTTTTTGATTTATTGTAGAGATGAGGTCTCCCCTGCCCAGGCGGCGAACCCGCGGCCTCAGGCAATCCACTCACCTCAGCCTCCCAAAGATCTTTCCCCTCCCCCAACTTGGATCCTGCCTACCACCTGACCAGAGATCAACTGGAGCCTGAGACCAGGCAGAGACCTGCACTGCACTGCCCACCTCTGCCCAAGCTCCACCCAGCCTTTAAGTTGGGTCCTAACGTGGCTGCTGCTCCTGCTGCTGCCAGCCTGCTCTTCAGCCAGCTGAGCAGGCCTGCGGATGGGACACGGGAACCACGCACTTTTCTGCAGCGCCGACACCGCCTTCTCATCGCCCCCCTCACCCGCGGTGGCCCTCAGTCCCGTGGAGCTCGCAGCTCCCTCCTGGCTTAAGTGCCCGCCCCGCCCTGAGCCGCCCCACGCCAAGGTCGACCTGCAGCGCCCACTTCCCCCGGCTTAGACCTGGGCTGCTGCAGGACCAGAGCTCAGATGCTTTGTCTTGCTCAGCTCCGCCCAGCACTGCACAGCCTCCAACAAGCATCTTGAAGGAAAACGTGAGTATGGCTAACCACATGAAGATTTAGGTTGTGAAGCTTGTCAAAGCAACCTGGAAGGACAATACCAATACAGAAATGTCAGGAGCCAGTGACCTAGACTGTGTTCTAATTTTTACATGACTTAGAGAAGTGAATGTTACCTAACTTGTCCCATAAATTTATCTTTTCCCCATCATTCAAATAGTGCATCTGAGTGATATCCAGAATAGATGTTTTCACTAGTACAAGTTACCAAGAAAAGAAAAAAGCTCTTTCCCATGATACAGCTCCTCTCTGACCTACATGTAGAGTATTTGGGTATTTATTGTTCAGTGGGTTCTCACTGAACTTATAAAATGACTACAATTTAACTACATGGAATAATATAGTCTACATTTATTTTCCAAAGAAAACTAATTTTAATAGTTTCCACTAGTTCTCAGAACAGTTTCAGCATTTCAAAGTATTAAAACACCCTATGTTGAATGGCTTTTCCATGAAACCCTTGGAAGAGACAAAGAGGGTGCAATAATGTTTACTTTGGCCCTTGTTGACAAAGGGGTTTGCACCTGTCAGTGAGGTAAAGCATGCAGGAGGGCATCTGCCCATGAGGTGGCCACAGGAAGAACCCCAAGGACAATGCCTATAGTGAAAGGGAGAAAGCTGAAGAACACGACTTTAAATTTTGGTGGCATTTTCAAATATACTTTGACATCACAAATTCTATGACTTGTACATCTAACTCAAGCCACAATTTTCATCATATTCTCTAAGAAGTCAATAGCCCCATCTCCATTGAGAATAATCAAATTATGAATATATTCTATTCCAGTGGTGGATTCTTTATTGTAAGACCTAAAGAGTAGGTTGGAGAAGAAGCCAGAAGTCCTGACTATTAAAATCACTTCTCATTACCCTAAAACAGACCTGTTCCTGGGCCTGAAAGGTTGTTTATCTCTCAGTTTGTAACTCAAGCCCTTGGGATTCTGCTGTATTATGCATGACTCCTTCCTTTAAAGGTTTACTGATTGTCTATCATGTGTCAGTCATGGGCTAGACACAGTAATGAATGAGAAGACATCAGAGTTGTCCTCCATTAGGTGATGGGGCAGGGGAGGGAGGGAGAGAGAACACTCTTTTTCAGAAATGGCATCTTCAAAGAAAGTATCTTATTATTAAAAGACCTCCTGGGCTCAGGTGATCATCCTGTCTCAGCCTCTGGAATAGCTGGGACTACAACTGCAAGCCACCACATCTGCATTTTTTCTTTTTCCTTTCAGACACAAGGTCTTCCAATGTTGCCCAGGCTGGTCTTGAACTCCTGGGTTCAAGTGAATCTCCCACCTTGGCCTCCCAAAGTGCTGGAATTTCAGGTGTGAGCCACCATGCCTGGCCTGAAAGCATTATTATTATTAATAATCCTTTTTCACTGTAATAGAAGAAAGAAGAAAAAGAAGAAAAAGGACCATAACTGGGTCTGTAACATAGAACTTCACTCACTGTGTTCCTCTCCTGGAGGGTTAAGCCCTCAACCTAACTAGTGTGAGGCCACATCTCTTCTCCTGAGCATGCCCTCTCCACTTTGAACATCAACCCGTTGATATTCACAAGATTTTATCTTTTTTTTTTGAGTTGAGGTCTCACTCCGTCACCCAAATTGTAGTGCAGTGGCTGCTCCCGGCCATCGCAGCCTCAAGCTGCTGGGCTCCGGAGATCCTTCCGCCTCAGTCTTCCAAGTAGCTGGAACTACAGGCGCGTGCTACCATGCCCGGCTAATTTTTTGATTTATTGTAGAGATGAGGCCTTGCCAAGATGCCCAGGCGGGTCTCAAACCTGCGGGCTCAGGCCATCCACTCACCTCAGCCTCCCAAAGTGCAGGATTACAGGCTGAGCCACCGAGCCTGGCTGATTTTATCTTAAATAGCCTAAACAGGTCTTCACTTTCTCCAAGGGGTGACACAGCCTTCCACCTCAGCTACTTACACCCTCCTCTGAAGCATCTGCCAGCCACACTCACATGACAACTTGTGTGGAACTCACAGGTTTTTGTCTGCTTGTTTTTAAGGGGCAGACAGCCCATCCTGCAGCAGGCACTTAGCAGTGACAGGTCACACTGCCCAGTGGCTATGAGTCACCACCCTGAACTCGGTCCAGTTCCCTACCGTGGCACTCAACCTCTCTGAATCCCAGTCTCCTGGTGGTAAAACCATCCATCATACAGGGCTATGCGAAAGCTTTGTGTACTTCATGCAGCACGAATGATGAAAAACGCTGCCGCCTCCCTCAGCCCCCCTTCTCAGCCCCCCTTCCTCAACACCTCTTCCTCAGCACCTCCTCCTCATAACCACCTCCTCAATAACCCTTTCAATACCCCCTTCCTCAACACCTCTTCAAAATTCCCTTCCGCAATCCTCTTCCTCAACACTCCCTTCAACACCTCCTTCTTCAGCACCCTTCCTCAGCCCCTCTTCCTCAGCACTCCTTCCTCAAATCTCCCATCAATGCCCCTTTCTCAACCTCGTCCTCAGCATCCCTTCCTCAACAACCCTTACACTATGTTTTTTCCTCAACACCCTTCTCCGGCACCCCATTCTCAAAACCCCCTTCCTCTGTACTCTCCTTCCTCAACCCTCTTCTTCAATACCCATTTCTCAGCACCTTTTTCTCAACACCCTCTTCTTCAGCCCACCTTCCTCCTTATCCTGAACCAAGGCTACCTCCTCCTAATTCCGTGGTGACCCTCCTTCTGGCAACTTAAGTGTTACATCCTAGAACAAGTGTGTTCGCATTCTCATGTGCCTTTCAAGGACCTGGAGGGCAACCGGTTCCTGCGTTGTTCAACTGAAGGGATTCTAAAGCCAACTCTAGACCTAGTGAAAGACAGGACCTGAGTGCCAGGGCTCTGACCCTTCTGCATGCAGGTCCCTAGAGAAGCCATTTTCTGCCCAGCACTGCGAGGACAAACACCAAGTGACATCCAGCCAACTGGCCTCAGGTCAGACACCAACTGGTCTAGTGTGAAAGTCCTTCTGCGACTGAAAGGGGCAGTCTTAAAACAGGTACAAACACCCTTGTGGTAGTAATGACTTTCCAGGGAGTATCTGGGCATGGATAATTTAGAGAAAATACATGTCCCAATCCTTACCTTTCACAGAGGCTCTTTCCTGAAACTGACCCTCCCAGGAACAGCCTGCAGTTTGACAAGAGGGGCTTCACTGCCTGAAAACACTGCAGCTAGTACAGAGGTAGGAGCTGAGCTCTTCAGTTGCTCCCACCTGCCTGAATCTCACCCTGTGAGGACTCTGGCACTCTCTCCTCCTTCTGGGAGGAGTCCCATGTGAGGAGGGCAAAAAACAATGAAAGAGACAGCCCCTCACTTCACCCAGGCCATACATAAGCTCTCAGCAGGTTATACACCCATCGAGTCCCAGAGCTAAGGGATTCCACCCTGGAGTAGAACTGCCATCCCTAGACCCACACTCATCTCCCCCACAGCCTGGGCTGGAAGGGAGGGTTTATTGGCCGGAAGGGATCGGAACTTACACACTTAGTGGCACCTGGCAAATTAGTGAGGAATAAATATAGAAGGGACACTGTTGCCATGAGTTGTGTACTCATGTCTATGTGAATTGAAAATTACATGAAATCAGATGATCTGACAGAAAGCAAGTCTGATCTGGCCAGATGGCAGGATCATAAGACCTGGCTTTGCCGATTAGATTATATGGCACATCTTGCCTGTAAGTTAATAAGATCAATCTGCAGTGCCAGCGTTTTGCCAATCACATCCACAGCAACTATCTAAACTTGATAATTTCAGGAGTTAACCTAAAAATGGGCAGGAAGGCATCAGTTTTCTAAATTCAGGAGAAACAAAAAAAGTTTAGCTCAGGGAACTGGGAGCTCTGAAACTCTGATGGGGGTGTGGATGGGGGTGTGAGATTTAGCATCTTCCTGGCAGGGCCTGGGGATCCTGTGTAAGCGCTGTCAGAGGCACACTGGAAGGCCCTGTCACATCCAAGCCCTACTGACGACAATTATAACGAGGGACTTCACTGCCTGACCATGCTGCAGCTAGTCCACATAGGCAGGGGCTGAGCTCTTCGGCATCATCCCCAGGCCAAAGGGGACCATGGGGAGGCTAATAGGGAGGTAGCAGGCATTCCGACTTTGCAAGTTTAATCATCTTTTCCTACGCATATAATACAGCTTAATCTGAGTTGGCATCACTCGTGTCTGCTTAGTTCATGGATACTTATTAATTACTGCTGCAAAAGGATGATTCAACTCAGGAGGACAGAGAAATGAAGAGATACTGACAAAGGAGGAAGACAAGATTCAGTCAAGATTTGGTATTCTCCAAGGTGAAGCTATCAGGCACTGTGAACGGAGATAACTGGGAAGCGTCGGGCTCGCTGCATCTGAGAAGTGGCTGCCTGGGTGCAGTGGGCATGCAGACCCAGGTCTTCCACCACCCAGGAGCAGAAATGTCCATCCCTGTGTTCCACAGTCACCTGCCTCACAGCCTGGGATGAAAGGGGAAAGGGTTACTGTGCTGCAATGGATCAAAACTTACGCATTTAGTGGCACCTGCAGAACTGAGTGAGGCATAAATATAAGGTAAAGTGTCTTCAGTTTATCCTGGGTTAGCTGAGAAAAACATGATGAAAATGGTCCTGGCTCTGTGGTGTGACTCCAGGGCCCAGTTTCTTCAATCAGGAGATGTGGATGCCTTGGTTTTAAGGAAATTTAAGACCCATGAGACAACAGCTGAGAACCTGCTCTCACATGCAGGGTCTCCTCTCCACTTCCCTCTCCACCTCAATCTGAGGGCTGCCCTCAACGTTGCAAGTTCTGCCACCTCTTCTTCTGGCAGGGACCAAGCACCCGGCTTGTGAATGATGCTGCTCAACTCGTTCCCAGCACAGACCCAAGAAAATGTGCTAGTGTGAGGAAAAGCCCCTTGTTTCCTCTTCTCATAGCAGGTCTTTAAAAGTCTGACTTGGCTGTAACCTCACTGCCTCCTCCTCCTCAAGCTACAGGAGAGGCGAAGAGGATTCCTCTCTCCAGACTATAGCCTACCTTATCCCGTGAAACCTCTCTCTTTCAAGTAGCCACTGTTCACAGGGGGCTCACTTCCTGTTACCCAGACTGGGCTAAGTAATCAATACACACAATCTCACTGACAGCTTCTGGAATTATCTCTATTCTACAGATGAGAAAATTGAGGCCCAGAGAAGCTACACGATTTGCTCAAGGTACACAGTTGGTAAATAGTAGACCTAGGCTAACAATCAGACTCCAATCAGATGATAGAACCCTCAGAAATGAGCCTGGACTTTGGCAAGAGGTGAGCTTCTTTTTGCTGACCTCTGGCTCTCCAGCCAGTAAGGAGCAGCCATTTGTGTTCTCTGAGGTCCAACTTTCTCACCTGAAAGATGGAATAACAATACCTACCACTGAGGGCTGTTGTGATAAGATGTAGGAGACATGAAGTGCTTTCACAGGATGAGAAGATGCCAGGTAAGAATGGGATTGCTATGTAGAAGGAATGTAGGTCTGAGCTAATCTCAGCCCTCACAGCCAGCCCTGCCTCTCCAAACCTACTTGGGGCCCCTGAGAGCAGCATGAGCCCCAGCATGGCCCCAAGCCCATGATGACCACAGTGCTGGGTCTGACATCCACTGTGCAGCATCTCGCTGTGTCCACAGGGCTACCCTCCTTTGCTTGCAAGGCCCATGAGGGTATCAGCTGCATCCATTGAGGAGGAAAGGCACAGGCTGTGCCCACTGCTGGAAGATACCTGCACAGAGTCATGGGTGGGCTTGCAGCCGGCTTTTGCCCAGGCTCTCAGGACTCCAATCTTCAGGACTCTGTCCTCTGTTGCAGCCTTTTTTTAATATAAAACTTTTTTTTCTTTTTACTTTCTGTGAGAATTAGGTGTTAGTTCTATCAAAAACAAACAAACAAAAAAGCCATAGTGCTATCTACTAGGGACACTAACACCCATAACACCCATCTGCCCATCCCAATAACACTTCTGTAAAAAGTGAACTGTCTTTTATAAAACCAGCTCCCACTTCACAGGTTCCCTGTGATCCAGTCTCCACTCACCTGCCAATGGGGTCTGTCTCAACTCATCAAGACACCAATTTCCATAAGCTGCAAAGTATCATGGACATGTCCAACCTGATACTGGATGTGAATCTGTTCCTGCCTTCTCACTACTGCCCATACCTCTGCGGGATCACTGTGGATCAATCATCCTTAGTTATTTCCAAAGAAAAATTCCCAGGAGAAACTCTTGGGTCAAAAGGCATGTTTGCATATTTTTAATAAGATTTAATTTTTAGAAGTTTTAGATTTAGTTAACAAAAATTGTGAAGACAGTACAGAGAGTCCCCGTGCCCCACTTCCCCATCATAAACACCTCATGCATAGCACATTTGTTACCATGGTCCCACACTGACACATTAATACCAAAGTCTGTATTTTATTCAGATTTCTGTAGTTTTTCTCTGATGTCCTTGTCTGATGTTCCAGATATCACCCAGAACACTGCATATGGCCATTATGTCTCCTACAGCCCTCTGGCAGGGATCGCGGCTCAGACTCCGCTTGCCCACAATAGCTGTGGCGGTTGCAAGGTATGCCACCAGGTGCTTTGCAGCATGTTTCTTTCCTGGGCTCTGCTTAATGTTTTTCTCATGATGAGGCCATAGTTCTGGGCTTTTGGAAGGAAACCCACACAGGTCAAGTGCCGGATCATAACATAATATCCAGGGTCACACTAGCACATGACATGGCATTGCTGAGGTGATGTGACCACCTGGCTGTGGCATGCTCTCCAGGTGTGCTGTGGTCATGCTGCTCTCCTCTGTTCCCACAGTACACTCTTTGAAGGGAGGTCACTGAATAGCCTGTAGTCCCTGTCCTTGAGGAGGATGGCCATCTACGTGGACTGAAATACTCGCCTCTTCTCCTGCATCCATTTATTTGTTCGATTATTTATATCAGTATGGACTCATGGATATGTATTTGTACTTTGGATGATCCAATACTGTTATTTTGTTCTCCAAATTGTTTGGCTCTGGCCTTCAGGAGTCTTTCAGTTAGCTCTTGAGTTCTTTGACATATCTCCACCAACTTGGGCTTTTGTTTTTGAGCATGTCCCTCGTTTCTGGCACTGCAAGCTCCTTCATGTTTAGCTGGTATCTCCTACCCCAGTCCTAGTATGAGATACTCTCCAGAGCAGAGGATGTACACTCTTAAAGGCATCTGGTACATGATTGATTACCAACCCTCCAGAAACCTGCGTACACTGATGGACAAACACTACTCACATGGGTACAGGAAAGTCATTTTCCTCCCCCACACCACCGAGTTTCACCTACCTGAGCTCTCCCTTAGCAAGGCATGAGCCCTTCCCAGACCCAGGCACCTCCAAGGAGAGTGAGAAGCAACAAACAGCCCAAGGGGTGACCTTCCCTGCATTTCCAATCTCAGGAATCCTCAGACCCAGTGTGCTCATTCCGGTGGCATGTGTGTCACAGAAACTAAATCTCTCACACGGTTCCTTCCCAAGAAATCTTAAATATATGATCTGAAAACACACTGGACTTCAAATTTGCTGCTGAATCAGCTGTTGATCTTAAGTGTCATTGACGAGAGAGAGACAGAGAAAGGATCAACAAATATATACTTTCAACACTAATGTCTAGCCTCTGTATGAACAGTAGGCCATGTGCCCATGAGAGATACAGATTAAGAGAGGCACACAAGAGCATTCTCAGGAGGTTTGAGTCCCATGATGACCTTGAATTGAGATCCAGAAGTTCTAGGAAGTTGAGAGTTGAAAACATACCAACCCTTGAAGACCTAGCGCTACTTTTCACATGGCAGAGGGTTATGAACATGAATTTAAGAGTTAGAAACACCTGGGGTTGAGCCACAACTCTACCACTTACCAGCTGTGAGATTCTGAGTTCCGTTCTTACTTGGAAATGGAGAACAACCTAGCACCTACCAGGAAGAGCTGCTGGAAGGATTACATGAGATTAACATGTATGTGGTGTGTGTGTGTGAGCATATGTGCGTATTTATTTATTTATAATTTATATATAAAGAGCTTGGCATGGCACATGTCATACAGTAAGTGCTCAGTGCACTTGGAAGTTACTTAGTAACATCACGTGAGGACACCAAGGCCACAGAGGCGAAAAGTCAGACCATGAGTTGACGGTGGAGTCGAATGGCTGAAAGTCAGATCTGGCTCCTACATGCACCACCGTGCCTGTGGCCCCAGTGCCGCGAGACAGCAGTTTACTAGCAAAAAAACCCAGAAGAGTCGTACTGTTGTGATCACCTCCTGCCCTGCAGGCACCATGCTGTCACTTCCACGGAATGTCTTTGGGTCTTTGGGTATACCATCTGCTAGTGACAACAGGCACAGTCATGCATGGAGAAGGCTTCTACCCTGCTCAGCACTGTACACAGAGCTTCGGGGGTCTGCCTCCCCTCCGAGGTTGCAGCCCAGGCTGTGCTGCTCCAAGTCTGGCTGTGTCTGTCTCCACTGCTGACCACCTCCAGTGTGAACTAGCTGCCACCGGATTGGTCTTCCCACTTCCACTTTTCGTTCACTAGTGTCTGTTTTCCAAACTGTACTCACAGTAAGAGCTTTTAAAGGTACTATGCAACTGCCACCCTTAAAAGTCCCTCCATGGCTTGCTATGCCCTTCAGGATAAGGCCCCACACCCTGCGGTCTCAGCCCACCTCCCTCTCCACTTGGTCCATGCCACCTCCCAGCCTCACTTCCTATTCTCCCATTCCTCGAGTCAGGTGAGCCCCCTGGGCCCTTCCCTGCAAGCCTTGGAATGCATGGCTCCTCAACACTTGGCTCAGCACTGCCTCTCCAGGCTGGTACTGACCAGGCAGAGGAGCCACCCACCTGCTCTGTTAAAGTAAGCCCCTATGCAGTCAATGCAGCACTGAGCACTGTCTACAGCTGCTCTGAGGTGGTGAGGGTATTAACTATTTTGTTCCTTGACACATCACTGGGCCCTGTGCATGGCCTTAGTGAAACTTCAACAGACATTTCTGAATGAATGAACACTAACACCCTGTGGCAACTCCACACAGAGACATGCGGGCCAGCAGGCATAGGCTGCACAGATGCAACCAGGCAACAGTCAGCCCCAGACAGCCTGGATGGGTGTGCAGGTGCCAGCGTGCTGACCCAGGCCTGCAAGGGATGGATCCTCACTGCCTACCAGAGTCTGGGGCTCCCTTTTTGTCAAAGCCAGACCCACTTGTCCAAGAGCCCAAAGCCCATGCCAGGGCAGCAAGAGCTCCAAAAAGGGTGACAGAACACCATGACACGGTGGCCCATGCCAGTGAACGGCTCAGGCATGTGCTGCACATCAGCTCTGGGATGAGTGGGTGGCATCCTCTGTGCCCAGCTCCCTGCCTGTTGATGACTCTGTCCTCTCCTGCCCATGCAGTCAACATTCCTGCTATGAGTCTCCCCAGGACATGGAAAGGAAGGTAACAGAGCCTGTACCCCAAGCTTCGGGGGCCTGCCTCCTCTCCAAGGCTGCAGCCCAGCCTGTGCTGCTCCAAGTCTGACTGTGTCCCCACCTACACTCGTTCTCCCCCGCCCCCATAGCCCAAGAGCCACGAGACAGTGTACAGGTCTGGGCAACAGGAGCATGGCCTTCCTGGAGAAGACAATCAGCACATCCATCTGCTCTCAGCCCATCTCAGAGGAAGCTTTCCTGGGACCAGGGCTTGGTTCTGTGGGGTGCAGGAGAGCATGAGTGTGGCCGATTGGGATGACCCAGACCCACAGAAACACCAAGCAGGAGGCCAACACAGAGAGGAGAGGCTGGACACTGTAGCCCCCTGTAGGTCCCTGCCTGTCTCAGAACTGAACAGTGGCTGTGCTGCTCTGAGTCCTAGGGAAAATTGCAGACCCCGACATAGCAATGGACCCTGGCCACGTTCAACAGGTCTCCTCCCACAGGCTACTATGCTCAAAGTCCCTGTGGAAGTTGTTCCTTATTCTGAGGTGCTGCCCCGGACGTTTCTTCTAGTTGAGCCCCAGTTAAAAATCAGCAAATGTTACAAGACAGGAGGATGCCCCAGGACTACTATAAGAACCTGAGCATAGGGACATCTCTGGATGAGCCTCTGTTCTCTCAGAAACTTATGGGAGGGGGTTAAGTCTGGCTGGAGAGAGAAATGATCAGGGCCAGTGCACTGAAATAAGCAGATGAGGATGACCACACTGTGCCCTCTTCCCAGGACTCTTGCAGCCAGCCTTGCTGTGACACCCAGCTGACACAATCCTACGTCCAAGGACCTGTCTTGTATATATGCAGAAGAACCTGTTTATGACTTAGTCCCAATATAAATCGGGTGTCCTAAGAATTATTTCTGATATCCTGAAAACCAACTGCTCTTCACTGGCCCAATCACAGGTCCAGTCAGTGGGGACAGAGCAAACAGCCCAGGGAACACCAGGAAACAAGCCTCTTAGCACTGGGGATGGCCAGGTGCCCTCCAGGACCGCTGATCGCCAAGCTCAGTGAAAATCTGAGGCCAGGGTTCCCTGCATCAACACTCAACCCTGCCTGTTAGATGGAGGGGAGCAGGGGGCACAAGACAGAAGCCCAGGTTGGAGTCCAGTCCTTCCACTTGTTAACTGAGTCTTCCTGGGCCTCAGTTACCTTCCCTGTAAATAGGCCCAGTGAATCCCAGGCTCTTCATGGCCTGTCTACGCTAGCATGAGAGTGAGTACCAAGTGCACAGATCTTTTAAACACCTCTCACCCACTCACCAGCCAACACTCCTACCATCTCCACTTCGCCCAGCTGCTGGTGGGAGGCAAGGATAACCACATAAAGGTCTCAGTCAACCACTTTGGAGAAAAGATGACAGAATTCTTTGGGAAGTTGTTTTTAAATTTAAAAAGCATTTGTTGTGGGACAATAAAGCTACTCTTCTGCATAAACTGTTATTAGGGCCTCTGACTGAAATATATGCCAGAAAGAAAAAAAGAGTTAAAAGGAAGAGAATGCTCTCTCTGTGCAGGAGTCCACACAATGCCTGTGGCACTCATTTCATGTTCAGCTGGCAAGACGACACTTCTTTCCTTCCCAGAACACCTCTCCTGCTGCCTCCTGAGTCTGACTCTGACAGCATTCTGAGCCCTGTGGGATGGAGGTCCCCGATGGCTAACCTCAGGCCATTTCTGGCCCAGGAAGAGATGGAAACACCAGGCTTTGGAAATAAGGTCATCAGCTGCAGGGGTCCAGCAGCCAAGGCTAAGGACCACAAGCCTGTGGGAAAGGACAGATACTCACATACTCAGCCCTTCTTCATTCTAATTGCCATGAATGGGCACAGCAGAGCTGCAAAGGGCATTCTTGCTGGGGTCAAATCAAGACTCACCAATCAGCCCCAGCACAGGGAGAAAGAGGCTGGAGGAACAGAGTAGGATGACTCCACGAACCTGCGTAACTCCATCCCAGAGGCTTTATTTTCTTTCTTCCGTTCCAGCTCCCCTCTACCTTCTCCCCTTCCACTTCTTCCCCTCCCCTCCACTAGAGAACAGTAATGACACTGAAATCCACGGAGAGTGCTTGAACCTAAAACCTCCGTGGCAGTTCAGTTCTACTACTCCTTCACAAGGATGGTCTCAACAACTGTGAACAAGCCACAACAAGGCCCTCTCTTGCTCCAGAAAGGAGCTGCTACGGCCTCTTTCCCTACCCAAATCACAATCATCCTCATGAAGACTGCTGACCCTTTCAGGCCACAGAGACACTCACCACCCACTTAGGCTCCTGGAGGACCAAGGGGACATAGCGGTCGTACTCCTTGTGGGAGCAACAGAAAGACCACAAACCAAGAGCGGGAGACCAGGTGAGACAGACACAGCCATATAAGGGACAAGCACAGATAACTGCCCTGGAAGCGAGGCTGGTGCCAGAATGTAGGGCAGGCAGGGCAGCAGCCCCAAGAAGTGACAATATTTACCAACAGGGTAATCCGTCATGAGGCCAGAAGTGGGATGTGCACCCACGATGGCTATGTAGGCAGTGGGGGACACTGGAAGCCTCTGCATGAGGCTCCAGCTGTGTGGCTGGAAACAAGCACATTCGGTCCAAGAAAGTCACCTGAGAGTGGGCTCTCAGCACTGACATATAACCCACTTCCTGGGTACTGATACTGATTTGATACTGACACTGGCTCAAAGGCATGCGTCCAGATTCATCGTGTGCAGCCCCAGCCAGCCCTGATTCAAGGACGATTTGTGAAATGAAGACACACAGGATTTGTATCATTTATTCCATTTCCCATACCTGAATCACCTTCCCTTTGGTGCAGACAGTCACAATTAGGAAATAAAGGTCCGAGGGGAAGTCTGGTCCCCCAAAAGGCAGGCAGGGATGGGTAATGGCTGGCCAGCTCCAGCTGTGTACAGATGCTCCTGGGGGCAAGCCAGTCCTCCTGGCAGTAACAAGAGATGCTGTGGAGATGTACCGCCAGCTGCTTCGACCATCATCTTGGTTTCTGCTTTGTTCTGTGCCTTGGCTGGTGTGCTTAAGATGATTGGAGTTTGCCCACACCATAATCCTCTACCGATCATATGTCTAGAAGGGCTGCCATCCCAAGCAGGCAGGTGTGCAGGCATCCTCAGCACACTTGTCCAGCTGCCAGCACTGCTCAGGGACCCACACCTTGAAGTGCCAAGCAGTCCACATGTCACCCACGCCAGCTTCCCTGAGGTCAGGTGCAAGTTCACATCAAGCAACAAGCAGTGGTTATAAATGATAGTGATTAACTTTAACAAAAAAAGAAAAACTATTTTCAAAATCCTATATTCTATGTGATTTTTTTTTTTTTTGAGTTGGAGTCTTACTCTGTCACCCAGGCTGAAGTGCACTGGCATACTCATGGCCACTACAGCCTTAACCTGCTGGGCTCAGGCGTTCCTTCTGCCTCAGCCTTCCAAGTAGTTGGAACTACAGGCCCATGCTACCACATCTGGCTAATTTTTTGATTTATTGTAGAGATGACACCTTGTAAAGTTGCCCAGGCTGGTCTCAAATCCCTGGGATCAGGCAATCCTCTCACCTCAGCCTCTCAAAGTGCTGGGATTACAGGTTTGAGCCACCGCACCTGGCCTAAAATCCTATGTTCTAAAATCTGAATGAAAGCAAGAAACTTACTCATATATAGGAGTATTCTTATCAAAATAAGGAAAGCAGTCACATAAACATATAAGCTTCTTTGAAATATAAAACCATTTTTAACTTCTTTTTACAATATTTTCATTTCAGATATTATTTACCGAGCAACTCTGGTTCCAAAGGATACATCATGCAAGATACTAAGATTTCTTTGATCTATTAAACAATGTCCTTGAAAATAAATTTTCTTATTTAGAAACCTAATTAGCTTTCTGGCATGCCTATAATTCCAGCACTTTGGGAGGAATAGGAAGGAGGATTGCTTGAGCCTAAGGTTTAAGATCAGCCTAGGCATATACAATTTTTTTATTTTCTACAAAAAAA
>JAPVLO010003775.1:0-19760 GCA_027257055.1 Cephalopachus bancanus
ATGTGATTTTCAGTTTTTCTCCAGTTATGATTGAATTGTATAGATCAGAGAAAAGATAAGATTGTCCTACAGTAGCTGTTGAAGAACAATTCCTCCTTCTCCCAGTGTGTCTGTCTAAAGAAATAAGGTCACTGGTTAAACTTAGAAGCATATCCAGGGCTCTAAAGTAAGTGCACCAGCCTCCAAACATGTTGACTTGGAATTTTACACTGCTGAAGCTAAAGCCATGGGGACTTTATGAAATTTCATTTAATTCTTACTTGCATTTTGATAAAGGTCTCTCTCTCTTTCTCTTTCCCTCTCTTCCCTACCCTTCCTTATTAATAGACACATACATTTTGATATTTTACTATTCTATTTCTTTTAATCCTTAGAGTAAGTGATTTTTTTCTCATGCTGTTCTTATTCTCCTGAAGCTATTTTTGTGCAGCAAGATTTTACGAATGTGTGGTGGATGACATGTTAGAGATGAGGTCTTTGATTTACTTGTTCCTTATTACTCCTGGAATGTAGCATGCTTATTACTCCTGGACTGTAGTTCCATTCAATAGAGTTTACACAGCTGTGCCTAGAACACTGTATGAAGACTTGGAGTCCAATTGCTCAGCAAAATAAATCAATTAACAAATATTTACTGGACATCTACTTTGTAAGCAGAACAAGGTATCTACAGAGTTGTTAAAATACATAGTAAAGTCACTGAGAATGGATTTTACCTCAAAAACTGTCAATAGTCATCAAATGTTCTGGATAACTTGGAAGTGTTTAGAGGAGTTGACTATTTTTGTGTATGTTCTGTGGAGTGACAGACATAAAGTATAAAAACCATTGCAATTCAGTATCAAGAGTCTCACCACATCCCCAGAACAGAACACAAGGAAACATACAAGCACATAAACAATAAAAAGTATCAAAAGACTTTCTTTGGAAATACAGAGTTGATGTCTTTATATAAGTTTAACTTCTTGAACTCTATACCATACAGATGTTTTCACTACAAAGTAGAACACATAAAAAAGAACAACTGTCTTGATGGAGGTTAGCACTGTAGGTCAACATAGAAGCACAGCACAGATCCCAGCTACGAACTCCATGACAGTCTATGGCAAGCGTCCTTGAGAAGTGTTTGTGCTGTCTGTGGTCTGAAGGCCACATTTGGCATTTGCTGTGCAAGCTGACCATAGTGTTAACTCTTACCTGTCATTAAAGCAAGTACCCTCTGAGATGTTACTATACCAGGCACTGTTCTATGCGGCTTACAATTTCATCGGTTTGGTTACTCTTTTGTGTCAAACAGTTAATAAGTAATAGAGTTAGGACTCCAATTTAAGTCTTTCTTGAAATCCACACTCATAATTACAGCATATACTTTCATCAACTTGTAAGAACTTATCCTAGTGGACCTCACATGTCGTTTTATAGGCAGGCTCTTTAGATTTAATGTATGCACAAAGCGTGGTAGAAGTATTTAGAAACATGTTGCATCTCTAAAATGAATTTGTTGTCAATTCTCTCCCTTTTCTATGTTTCCCCATAACATATTTCATTTCTGTTAGCTATTACTTTGCATGTTGAAAGTTGCCTACCTTTAATCTATTTCCCTGATAAGTAAATGTCTATTGAACAAAGGATGAATGACTATTTCCCAAAACTGTAACTCTAAGAGCTAAATTTTTAGCCATCATCAATATTAAATGTTTGTGTGTGTGTTGTGTGTGTGTGTGTTGTGTTTTGTGTGTGTATAGTGTTTGGCCACAAGACAAGATCAATAATGCTTAGGTTCATTGAAATTTTTTTTTTTCATTAATCAGTATTTTTTATTATGGTTTTGTGGGGTACACTTAAGGGTTAGGTGTACAATTACGTTTCATTCAGGCATCCTTTTGATAAGAGGTGTTTTGCCATCCCCCGACAGATATTTGCTATTGTTAATCCCATCCCCTCCCCCCCCATAGTTTCCCAGTACCGTCAGTCATTTTCTTATAGTATTGCATTGGATGTTCATGGTCCATTATATGAGTGAGAACATGTGATATTCGGATCTTTGTTTCTGTGAGAGGTCACTCAGTATTATAGACTCTAGTTCCATTCAGGTTGCAGCGAAATTCATGATTCTGTTCTTTTTTATGGCTGCGTAGTATTCCATCATGTATATGTACCACATTTTTTTAATCCAGTCCTCTTTTGAAGGGCAGCATGGTTGTTTTCCCGGTTCCTGCTATTGTGAACAACGCTGCGATAAACATACGTGTGCAGGTATCTTTTTTATAGAGTGATTTGTGTTCTTCAGGGTATATTCCCAGTAGGGGGGTTACAGGGTCATATGGCAGGTCAATTTTTAGAGCTTTTAGGAATCACCACACTGCTTTCCACAGAGGTTGCACAAGTTTACACTCCCACCAACAGTGTAGAAGTGTTCTCTTTTTACCACACCTTCTCCAGCAGCTGTTATTTTTTGAGTTTTGATAATTGCCATTCTGACTGGAGTTAGGTGGTATCTCAGTGTGGTTTTGATTTGCATCTCCCTGATGATTAGTGAGGTTGAGCATTTCTTCATGTGTTTGTTGGCTGCTCGAATGTCTTCTTTTGTGAAGTGTCTGTTCATATCTTTTGCCCATTTTATAATGGGGTTGTTTGTTTTCTTCTTCTCAGTACGTTTGAGTTCCTTGTAGATCCAGGATGTTAAGCCTTTGTCAGACCTGGAGTTGGCAATACTTTTTCCCAGTCTGTAGGCTGTCTCCCTGCTCTCTTGATGGTTTCTTTGGCTTTGCAGAAGTTTGTCAGTTTAATAAGGTCCCATTTGTCAATCTTCTCTCTTAAGTCCTGTGGGTTTCGGGTTTTATACAGGAATTGAATGCCAGTTCCGATTTCCATGAGAATCGATTTCCATTTTCTAAGGTTCTTACGGTTTGAGGTTTTACATTTAGGTCTCTGATCCATTTGGAATTAACCTTTGTGCATGGGGATAGATAGGGGTCCTGTTTCAATCTTCTGCATGTGATCAGCCAGTTTTCCCAGCACCATTTACTGAATAGGTTCTCCTCTCCCCCATTGGTAGGTGGTGGGGGCTTGGTCGAAGATGAGTTGGTTGAGAAATTGAGGTTTTGCTTCTGGAATCTCAATTCTGTTCCATTGATCTATATGCCTGTTCCTGTACCAATACCAGGCTGTTTTGATGATTGTAGCTTTATAGTAAAGTTTGAAGTCTGGTATTGTGATACCACCTGCTTTGTTTTTTTTTTGTTTTTTTTTTGTTTTGCTGAGGATTGTTCTGGCTATTCTTGGACGTTTGTGTTTCCATATGAATTCCTGTGTTGTTTTTTCTAGGTCTGAGAAGAATGTTGTTGGTAATTTAATGGGTATTGCATTGAATTTGTAGATTGCCTTAGGTAAGATGGACATCTTCACAATGTTGATTCTTCTGATCCATGAGCCGGGTTTTTTTCCATTGTTCGTGTCAGCTTTGATTTCTTTGAGCAGTGTTTTGAAATTTTTCATTGTAAAGGTTTTTCACGTCTCTGGTTAGGAAGATGCCAAGGTATTTCTTTTTTTTGTGGCTATTGTGAGGGAAACTGTGTTTTTTTTTTGGGGTTTCTGTTTGTTTATTATTGGTGTAGAGAAATGCGATTGCCTTTTGTACATTTATTTTGTATCCTGAGACTTTGCCAAAGGCTTTTATCAATGTAAGGAGGCCTTTGACAGATTCTCTAGGGTTTTCAAGGTACAACATCATATCTTGCATAGAGAGATAACTTGACTTCCTCTTTTCCTATTTGAATACCCCCGATTCCCTCTTCTTCTGTGATTGCTTTAGCCAGGACTTCCAATACTATGTTGAACAGGAGGGGAGAGAGGGGGCATCCTTGTCTAGTTCCAGTTTTCAGGAAAATTTGGGTTTCCCAAATTTTTGTCCATTTAGGAGTATGCTGCTGTGGGTTTATGTAGATGGCTTTTACTTTTTTGAGGATGTTCCCCGTATGCCTAGATGTTCAAGGTTTTTATCAAAAAGGGGGTGCTGGATTTTATCAAAAGCTTTTTCTGCATCTAGTGATATGATCATGTGGTTTTTGTTTTGACATCTGTTGATGTATTTAAAAACATTTATGGTTTTACGAATGCTGGACCAGCCTTGCATGCCAGGAATGAAGCCTATTTGGTCATGGTGGATGATTTTTGAGATGTATTGCTGAACCCGGGTTTGCTAGGATCTTGTTGAGAATTTTGCATCTATGTTCATCAAAGATATTGGCCTGTAGTTCTCTTTCTTTGTTGGATCTTTCCCTGGCTTGGGTATCAATGTGATTTTGGTTTCGAAAAATGATTTGGGGGGGGTTTCCCATCTTTTTCAATCACCTGGAATAGCTTCAGTAGGATTGGTATCAGCTCCTCCTTGAATGTCTTGTAGAATTCTGCTGGAAAGCCATCTGGACCAGGGTTTTTTTTCTGTAGGATTTTCTTATTACGTAGTCGATTTCCTTGATTGTTATTGGTCTATTTAGGGTCTCAATTTCTTCTTGTTCCAACCTAGGTAGGTTGTGTAATGTCAGAAAGTCCTCCATTTCCTTAGGGTTTTCAAGTTTGTTTCCATACAATGTGTGTAGTAGTCTCTAATGATCTTTTGTACTTCTTCAGGGTCAGGTGTGACTTCATCTTTTGTGTTTCTGATTATGCTTATTTGGTTTTTTTTCCTTTTTTTCTTGGTCAGTCTAGCTAGGGGACCTTTGATCTTGTTTATTCTTTCAAAGAACCCGCTTTTGTTTCATTGATTTTTTTTGTATTATTTTTTTGTTTTCTATGCCCTGGATTTGGGTTTTTATTTTGGTGATCTGGATTCTTCTGCTGAAATTGGGGTTTTTTGTGGTCTTGCTTTTCCAGCTTCTTTAGGTGGCTTGTTAAGTTGTGAATTTCTGTTACTTCCTTTTTCTTCATGTGTGTTTGTGGGGATAAAAATTTCCCCCTCTTACTACAGCTTTCAGGGCACCCCAGAGATTCTGGTAAGATGTTTCTTCATTTTCATTTGTTTCCAGGTATCCTTTTATCCCTGTTTTGATTTCGTCATTGACCCAGGAGTTGTTTAGCATCATGCTTTTTAGTGTCCATGTCTTTGTGGGTTTTGGGGGGACTTTGTTGGTGTCAATGTTTATTTTTATTCCACTGTTGTCCAAGAAGGTTTTTGGTAGAATTTCGGTCCTTTTAAATTTGCTTATGCTTGATTTATGGTGGAGTATGTGATCGATCTTAGAATATGTTCCATGTGGTGATGAGTAGTATGTGTATTCTGTGGTCTTTGGATGGAGTGTTCTGTAGGTATCAATTAAGTTCATTTGGTCCAAAGTCACATTGAGGTTCCAGATCTCCTTGCTGATTTTTTGTCCTGATGATCTGTCTAGGGTTGTGAGTGGGGTATTAAAGTCCCCAGTTATGATAGGGGTAGAGTCAATATCTTTCTTTAGTTTTCCAAGAAGTTGCTTTATGAAAGTTGGCGCACCTATTTTGGGTGCATATATGTTTAGGATAGATATTTCTTGTCGATGGATTGAGCCTTTCATCAGTATGTAGTGGCCTTCTGTATCTTTTTTGATTTTTAATAGTTTGAAGTGTATTTTGTCTGAAATTAAGATGGCTACTCCTTCTTTCTTTTGTATTCCGTTCGCCTGAAAGTTTGTTTCCCATCCTTTACTTTGAGTCTGTGGGTGTCCTTTCTAGTGAGGTGAGTCTCTTGAAGGTAATACGTTGTTGCCTGATGATATTTTATCCATTTTGCCATTCTATGTCTTTTCAGTGGTGCATTTAGTCCGTTCACATTTAGGCTAATAATTGAAATGCAAGAGTTGATCCCTGTCATAAGGTTCTTACAGAGTTGTTCCTGCTTGTTTGTTGTCTTTTTTGGGGTTTTTGGAGTTGGTTCATGTGTGTTTTTCATCTTTTGCCTGTACTCTTGTGAAGAATGCTGTTGTTCTTTTTTCTTTTTCTTCTGTGTTCAGTACTTTCTTAAGTGTTTCTTGTAGAGGTGGTCTGGGGGTAGCGTAGGTTCTTAGGGATTGGATGTTTGAAAAGATTTCAATTCTCCCTCACTAATGAAGCTTAGTTTGACTGGGTAGGTTATTCTTGGTTGAAATTGTTTCTCTTTTAGAACTTTCAAGATAGGGCTCCAGGCTCTTCTGGCCTGAAGGGTTTCTGTGGATAAATCTGTTGCTATTCGAATTGGTTTTCCCCGGTAGGTAGTCTGGCCTTTTTTCTCTTGCTGCCTTTTGGATTTTTCCTTTCATAGTTACTTTGTTTAGGTGAATTATTATGTGTCTGGGATTGGTCTTTCGTTTGTTGTCTTGCAGGGGTTCTCTGAATCTCTTGTGTTTGAATTTTTTCATCCTTAATGAGATGAAGGAAGTTTTCTTGAATGATTTTATGAAATGTTCCAGCGAGGGGTTTTGTTTCTCTTTCTGCCTCGGGAAGCCCAATTTTCTTAGGTTTGGTCTCTTGAAGTGATTATTATCTTTTGCAGGTTTTGTTCTGTCCTTTTTAGCTTCTTTTCTATGCTTTTGACAGTTTGGGTTAGTTCTGTGTTTTGGTCTTTGAGCTCTGAGATTCTTTTTCTGCTTGCCTAATTCTGCTTTCCATGCTTATTAGTCTGTTGTTCATTTCCATCACAGTATTCTTTACTGCTGTCATTTCTGACAACAGCTCCTTCCTATTTTTTTCTTGTCTCTCCTCAATTTTTTAATTTCTCCATTAATGTCTTGATGTCTGGGTTTGTTGCATGTAACCAGTCATTCTGGGGACTCTTCATTGTCTGTGTTTCAGAATCTGTTTTCTCAGTGTCAGATTCCCCGGGGTTGTGTAAGACCTATTTTCTTCTTTTTGGGTTTTTTTTCATTTGTGAGTTTTTTTTCCCCCTCTCTACTTTTTTCCCTTTCCCCCCACGTCACCGTCTTCTTCAATTCTGTTATTTGGGGGGAAAGGGATTGGTTTTACTTCTGTTTGTTCAATCTCTTATTCTTTATGTATGTCCTCTTATTTGTTCAATTTGAAGTTGCTCTGTAGGTTGGAGGTGGTCCTTTTTGCAGTTTTGAGATGTATTTAAGGGGAGAGCTGTGATTCAAAATCTGTCTGCTGGTCCTGGTATTCGCTGACAGCATGTGGATAATGTGGAACCCCCTTCCACTGCCCTGGAATCTGTCCCTGCAGTGGGCCTGTAGGTTTACTCCCCGAAAAAAAGTGGTTAGCAGAGGGGAGAGAATGGAGCAGACAGTGGGGTTTAAGAGGGGAGTGGAGGATAGAGGGGTAAGGGGGAAACCCAAAGAGTGTGCCAACAAAAGAGAGAGAAGCCTATACTGAAACAGATAAAAACAATAGACCACAGCTACAGTCGAACCAACTCTTATACAAACAAAAATAAAAACATATAGTGATGCTAATATACTAGCTAACCAACCACCTTTTTAGTGTGCTGTTCCTCTATACAAAGATATGGTTTACAGAGAGAAGAAAAGAGAAGAAAACGAAAAGGAAAAAAAAAAAAAAAGGGAACAATACCATAGGAATAGAATTAAGTCATTAAACTGAAAAATCAATGAAGCACACTCTGAGACCTTTAGTTTAAGTCCAATGTCCTTTCAGGTCTGATTTCTAGTTTTCTTTTCAAGTTGGTAAATTAGTTTGCATTTAGAGTCAATTTTCCCTGATCTGCTGTGAAGGACAGTTCAGATTAACCTTCCTTCAGCAGTTTTGGTCTATGCCTTTATCAAGCTTTTTCTTCCATTTCGATGTTGTTACCTTGAATCGCCAGCAGGTGGTGCTATCTCATCTGTTTGCCCAGAGGGGGTGGGGCCCGGGCTGGAAGAAGATGGCTGCCTGCCTCCGAGCAGGCAACAGGAGCCCCCCGCCCGGGGCGGGCAGGACAGTTCAGACGCAGGATAGGTGGCAGCGATCCCAGCAGATCTTCCCCGAAGCAGTTTGTTGTGGATCTCCTCCAGCCGCGTGCTGCGATATGCTACCCCTCCCCGAGGGCCGCGGCGGGGTGGGACTGCACGGCAGCAGCAGCGGCCGTGGGGGGGGGGCGGCGGTGGCGGGACCATTTGGAATGCAGTCAAAACTGTCCAGTCGTTGCGATGGCAGTGGCCGAGCTCTGTTTGTAGAGCAGGCTGCGATGCTGGGGTCCCCCGCCCCCCGGGGCGAGAGTCAGAGACCCACTGCAGATCTCCCTTGCAGAGGGCTTCAGACGCGGGGTTGCCCCATCGCCATCTTGCCTATTCTCCATTGTAATTTTTTAAAATAACATATGACTAATGCAAAAACTTCTCAAAGTGGACAGAGAATGTATCTTAATTTATGACTGTTCTAATCATATCTTAGTGTTTGGCAAATAGTATGATCAATAATTATTTACTAAATAATTCAGTAATTATCATAACCAAAAATAATGAACATGTATTCTGTAAAAACTATGTGTAAGACACTATGTTGTTAGGTGATGGATGGAATTCAGAAAAGCATAATAATGGTGGCCAATGTTCACTATGTGCTAGGTGTAGTATTAAGTAATTTCTTTTTGATGTACTACTGCATTGAATCTTCTCAATGACTTCATAAGTACTACTGATACTTTGGGGAGATAGAAAAATGACTCTTTTTTTCAAGGTATTATATATATTTTTTTATTTTTTTTTTAAGGATGTGGGTACCATTCAGGATTAGATATACAAATGGTCTTTACACAGGTAAAGTTTGTGCTTTACTTTGGTCCCGACTTCACCTAGTTTGAGATCAGGTACCCTTATTGATGAAGTGTACCCCCCCCCAGCAGTCTCCCACAACTGCCAATCCCTTTCTTATAGTATTATGATAAATAGTTCAGGGTCCCTTTATGAATGAGAACATGTGGTACTCAGTTCTTTGTTTCTGTGATAGATCACTGAATATTATATACTCTGAATTCATCCAAGTTGATGCAAAGTTAATAATTTTTTTCCTTTTTTATGGCTGCATAGTATTCCGTCATGTATATGTACCATATTTTTTTAATCCAGTCCACTTTTGATGAGCAGCATAGTTGGTTCCATGTTTTTGCTATTGTGAATAGAGTTGCCATAAACATGTGTGTGCAGGTGTCTTTTTCATAGAGTGATTTGAGTTCCTTGGGGTAAAATCCCAGAATGGGGATTGCTGGGTCATATGGAAGGCCAACTTTTAGATCTTTTAGGAATCCGCTAAACTGTTTCCCACAGAGGCTGTACAAGTTTACATTCCCACAAACAGTGTAGAAGTGTTCCCTTTTCTCTGCATCCTCTCCAGCATCTGTTGTTTTTTGTTATTGATCATGGCCATCCTGACTAGAGTTAGGTGGTATCTCAGTGTGGTTTTAATTTGCATTTATTTGATGATTAGTGAGGCTGAGCATTTTTCATGCTTCTGTTGGCTTCTTGTGTGTCTTCTTTTGAGAATTGTCTGTTCATATCTTTTGCCCACTTTTTTAATGGGGCTATTTGTTATTTTCTTTTCAGCATGTTTGAGTTCCTTGTAGATCCTAGATGTTAGATCTTTGTCAGATATACAGTTGGCAAATATTTTTTCTCATTTTTGGCTGTCTCTCTGCTATTTTGATGGTTTCTTTTGCTTTCAGAAGCTTTTCAGTTTGTTGAGGTCCCACTTGTCAATCTTCTCTCTTATGACAAGGGCATTTGGAATTTTGACCAGGAATTGGTTGCCAGTTCCAATTTCCATAGGGTGTCTCTTGCATTTTCTAAGGTTCTTATAGTTTGAGGTTTTATGTTTAGGTCTTTGATCCATTTAGAGTTGATTTTTGTGTATGGTGATAGGTAGGGGTCTTGTTTTAATTTTTTGCATGTGGTGGTCAGCCAGTTTTCCCAGCACCATTTACTGAATAAGTTCTCCTCTCCCCAGTGGTTGTTAGTGGAGGCTTTGTTGAGAAATTGGAGTTTTGTTTCCCAAACCTCTATCCTGTTCCATTGGTTTATATGCCTCTTGTACCATTACCAGGTTGTTTTGATTATTGTGGCCTTATAATCAAGTTGAAAAAAAACCTCCTGCTTTGTTTCTTTTGCTGAGAATTGTTTTGGTTATTCACGGTCATTTTTGTTTCCATATGAATTTCTGTATCATCGTTTCTGGGTCTGAGAAGAATGATGCTGAAAATTTGACTCCTAGAGAAGTTAAATAAGTTATTTTCCTAAGGTCTCAAAGCTAGTAAAGTAGCAGAGCCTAGATTCAAACCTAGGACAGGTATTCCGAAGCTCAGTAGTCTTATGTGTAATAGAAACACACTTAGCTAACATTATAATTTTTATTTACTCAAATGTTAATTTAAAATTATCCATAATAATGAAATACATTTTCTTTTAGTTTAAAACATATAAGCGCATATTAATTTCTCAAACTTTTGCTGTAGATCCAAGCCTTGCTCTTGAGTATGGATCATTTCTTTGGAATTCTATGTTGTCTTTATTGCACAAACCGCATCCTCAATAAATTGTCTACAATTTCCAGTTTCAGTTTCTATTTAGTGCAGCCAGCACATAAAGACTTTTAGAACATGATTTTCAGTGTAAAATCTTTCCAGATTTCTATGATTTTTCCTCAATCTCTTCAGTGCTTCATAAACACTTAATCTAAGGCATTTTTAAGGAAACAACTTCTTTTTATCAGGTTTTTTTTCAGTCTTTGACCTAGTTCTCATACAAACAGCTCTCCTTTTGAATACATATTGTATAGATTTTACTTATAAGATTAAGTATATAGTAACAAACCAAAATAACTGTCATAAATAGACCAGGAAATAAACATAACCAAGTTTTGATAAGAAAAAATTTCTTCTGGTGGAAGTGAGAGTGAATAAGAGAGTGACCTACTAACCATGAGTACTCAGGATCTTAGGGCATCAACTAATGCTTTTCAGAGGCAATAGGGCATTGATTAATTGAGTGGAGTTTATGTAAGCAAACTTCTGCCATATTACTCACAGGTATTTTTATTTAAAACATACTGATCCAGCACTCACTATGTGCCAATCAGCGTTCTTTCTTAGTGCTTTACAGATATTAACTCATTTTATCCTTAAAATTACTCTCTTGGTTACATAATATTATTGTCTCATTTTACAGAGGAGAAAACTTATGATCTGAGACATTACCTACTCTGCCTCAAATCATACACTTTGTAAATGTTGTGAAGCCAGGAGTTGATCTTAAGTGCCCACCTACCAAACAAAAGTCATTTTACCTTCTTACCAAAAGCCTACAATCCAGATAGAAAAGGTCACATATGCTCCCCATATAAACCTTCATTTGGTAATTATCTAACGAGGGGTCCAGGAGTTCACAAACATCTTCTCCAATCATACATACTAAAGCATGAAAATGAATTTTCAGTCAGCATATGATAAGCCTCTCTTTTATAGAAGCCAGTTTTCATTTTTCTTTCCCTTTTCCTTCTGTATGTGATTATAATGAACAGGGGCATTCGAGTTTTCTTTTGTTAAGCCACTTTTGCTTATCTCTTTACAACTATTTCCTGTATATGTTACTATTCTTTATGGCTTCCAGGCCCTGGGTGATAATGCAGACCACGTGTGAGAGTCCAGCAAGCTGAGGTGCACACTGGAAATTTTCTGGAATGCATCCTGGAGGACTCAATCCTTTTCTCTCTTTCATGTGGATTAAGCACAATTATCCCCACATCTTTCCAAGACTCTGGGTTCAAGGTCATAGAGTTATTTTTATCTCCCAATCAAATCACACATATTAATTTGATACAAACATCTTTATTTTTGATGCCACAAAAAACTACTTCTGTGGTCTTCATTTATAGGCTTAGAAGATAGGGAAATGAATCTAAATTCCTGACAATTTTATCAATGACCTTCTCCCCTTGGAAAATATTTTGAGCCATCAGAACACATGTGTAATTTTTATTTTAAAAAGTGTCGCAGTTTCAAAAAACATTTTATATTTCTTTTAAGAAGATAATAGACATCTAATTCAAATATCAAAAGTACAAAATGTCTATAGAAAATCTTCCTCTTAAGACTGTCCCCTAGTCTACCTAGTCTATCTCTGGGAGGCGTACACTAGTCTCTATTATAAGAAACTTTTAAAAAATAAATATGTAAATGTTCTAAATAGTCTGAAACGTGTTAATCAATAAGATGAATAGCTATGAGTAACTAGGAGATAAATATTTGATGCCACTTTTGAACTAAACTATTGCTTAAAAATATTAGCTTTTCTGAAATCCTCTTAGCATCTTATTAATTCTGATAGTAGCCAAAAGAATAAGAATTTTCTCCATAAAAATACAAGGGCACAGTCCAGCATTTGGACTATAAGAGATGACTCTTCTCCCCCGGACACATGTTAAGATGTATTTTTGTTATTATAATAATTTGGAGTTACATAGGGGTAGTGTTATAGAGAAGGAGAACTAAACTGTATTAATTAACGCCACATCTAAGAAATCAATTTTCATTTTTTTGTCTTGACTCAATTATAAATGTAATCAGATGTCTCTTGGAAGATCACAAAGCCCCTTGGGACTCTTCATGTAGATGCTATAGGATAAGAAAGGAACAAAAGTTACTTCATAATGGAGCAGTAACAACTATATCCATAGATGGGTCTCCCCTTCTCAAATCATAAAACCCCAGGATGTGTAATGCACTAGCAGGTCATTTAGTGCACTTAAAAACAATCACACAGAGAAACAAACCCCCCAAACTACTGAAACCTCTGTGGTTTATGAGATTAGCATGTAATGGGGTTGAAAAGAGCCTTAGACATGTTCCAAATAAGAATCAAGATTAAAGTTGTTTTTGAGTGAAGATATACACCTTAATATATACATTTCTTGGTGTTTTAAAAATAAAAACTAATTAGTTTGGAAATTCAGAACTTAAAGTTTCATCTGTCCCCAGTTCTAAGTCACAGAAATAAGAAAATTGGGAATCAAATTTTGAAACATTTTTAGGACTGCATTTATTTTTAATTTTTGGGCTCATGTTCTTACAAAGTCAAGATAAGGATACTATAGGGGAAAGGGGTCATAAGCAAGTGGCTTCTCTCCCGGGTTGCATGTAAATATTTTGACATTAATTTCCAAGAAAAAACATACTTGGAAGCACTTTAGCGAATACTATGATGGCTTGTCTATAGCATACATTTTGCTGAAGCATCCATACATTATAATTAGGCAATGGATAATAAGGTAAGAAATGGTTTGGGTTTCAAGCTAATGAGGTTAGGCGAATCTCATCAACATTTCTATAAGTCAAAAGAGTTTGTTTTTAAAAAAGTAAATGTGTTAATACTATATAATATTTAGATTACTACCTTTGCACAGGCATCTTCAAAGAATTTGATTATGCTCAGTGCTAAGATGAACTTGCCTGCTTTTTACTATGTATTTTTCTTCACATTTAGTGTTTGTGAGGTACAGAGTTCCTCAGGTAAGGATAATATGCATACAAATCTTTATTGTATAAAACAATGTGACAGGAACAAAAATTTATATTTTACTTTTCACAGAAAGCACTGGCATTCATAAGAAAACCCCCAAATGATGTGTGTGCATTTGGTTTGTGAGTCAGAGATGCCTGAACACAAAGGCAAATTGAGCTTATAAATTTTAAACATGATTATTTATCTTTATAGGGGACAGGAAGAGCATAATTGAATTTCGAAGAAAGTCCTTCAAAATCATTCATTGATTGTCTTATGCCTGCCCCCCCTTCTTCTGATCTTTTTGAAAATAGAACTGCCTTAAGCAAAATTTGAGAATATGAATTTTATTTCCTTTTGTTTCTCTTGCTTTTCTTAGCTCATAGGAGTTGAATGTGTTTAAGGAATCCACAAACTAGATTTTTAAAAAGCCTCTGAATATTTATGATTTGATTAGGATAATAACTCTCATGCTATTGATACTATATTCTGGAGATAAAACATCACAAGTGTTGTGATTGCCAGGTTTAAAATAATAGCCTGTGTCTGGGCTTTGGTGTTATAATGACATCTCTTTTACTATGCCATTATTATCATCACCATCAACATCATTATATAAAATCACAGTTTGCACATGCTATATATGACCCTGATTTAGGCCTTGCCTAAGCTGAATGGCCCTGTCTATTCACAGACAACAGTTATGTTTATGTCTGTATGTTCTAGCATTCAAGAATTGTTTTTATGACCCTAACAAATGATCTTGCAATTTAGGGGCAATGATCTCTGTTTAGCACCCAAAACTTCCATTATGTTTTTTTGCGAAAGCATGGTTTATTTGGGGTGACACAATGCAAAAAAAGAAGGAGATTAAATGAGAGAAAATAACAAAAATGTAAATGGTTACTGATCACCTATGAAGTGTCAGACATCCTGCTAGTTTAAAATCCCAGGGTAAACATCTTGCTGTCCCTGTCCTTTGAAAGATTATGCCTATTAGGAGAGCAGAAAAGAAAAAAAAAAGTTCTTGTAAGGAAAGTATACAAATATACTGTTCTGTGCAAAAATGTAGCAGGATATTTTACCCAGGTTTGGCATGTGGGACATTAAGGAAGAGTCATCAAGGAAGTGCTGCTGATTTGAGGCATGAAGCATTTTTTTAAAATTTGCCAAAATCTGGCATGGTGGCTCACACCTGTAATCCCAGCACTTTGGGAGACTGAGGTGGAACACTTTGAAATCAGCCTAGGCAACATAGTGAGACCCCGTCTCTAAATAGTAGTATAGTATAGTAGTATAGTAGTAGTAGTAGTATAGTAGTAATAGTTAGCCCAAACATGAGATGCAGAGAAATAATATGGTAGTTCTAGATAAAGAGAGAAATCATTCTGTTAAAGGTACACCCAAAGAGAGCAGGAAAAGGTAGATGTTCAGTATGATGAGAGTAAGAGTGAAGGGGGGAGAAAGTGATGAGAGATGAGGCTAGAAAGCAAGACAGAGTCAAAAGTAGATCATGCAGGAACTTATTTAACTTGGTGAATTTGGGCATTATGTTAAGAGCAACAGTAAGGCACACAAGGGCTTGGGAAAGAAAATTAAGATAATTATGCTTGTATTTTAGAAATATCATGATGACTAAAGAGAATAGAAAGATAAAGAAAATACAAGGAGAATAGAACAATGTAGAAGACAATTGTTACACTCCAAGTGAGAGATGATGGAGGCAATGATGGCAATGACTACAGAAAGAAGTTAACGCTTTCTTAGACACAGATAGCAAATATACAGAAGTATCAATTCCTTTGAGAATAAACAGCTATGATGGATATGAAACCCAAGTTCCTGGTTGTCCCACAGAAAAATTATCCAGACCGGGCAAAAAGTAGTGTATTCTATTGTGGCATGTTACATTTCAGGTGTTGGTGGGAAATTCAGATGAAAACATTCAGGGGACTCTTGGATATAAGAATCTCAAGTATAGGAGGCAAATCTGTGAAAGGCTATAAAATTGGGAACCCTCCACATGTAGCCTTGGAAGTATATGGGGTTATCCAGAGAGCATGTGTGATAAGAGAAGGAGGCGGTTCTGAACAGATTATTAAGGGATGGAGAGAGGGAGAGGAAACCACAAAGGAAGCTGCAAAGGAGAGGTCAGAAAAGTGGAAGACAAATCTGAAAAGGTGAAGAAGGTGGTACCAAGAAAGCTAAGAGATGTGAACATTTCAAGGAGAGGGTGCTGCAGAGAAGTCAAGTCAAACTCTGAATGAGATATATCTATTTCTGCTGGCAGTGACTAGGTCACTGGTGACCTTGACAATAGCAGTCTAAGTGAAGAGGTATTATCAAAATCCTCATGGCGGAAGTTGAGGTGTGGGAAGTGAGGAATAAGCAAAGGCAGCACTTTCAAGAAGTTTGGTTTTGAAATGAAATAGAGTAGTAAAACAAGTTCCTTTATAAAAATTAAATCTCTTGGAATATCAGTTAGACTGAAATATTGTTTAATATTTTACAATATTATTGCTAAAATATAAACGGTTCTAGAGAATATTTAAAGGAAATGTCTTTTTCTTCAATTCTTAAATTTTGAATTTGTGCTAAAACTTAATATTCAAAATTCTTGTTTAATATGTTTCTTTTTAACTTATTCCACATATTTTAACTGAAGAAGTCAAACGTCTCCCCTTGGTTCCTTAAATATGTGGCTTTCAGGCATTTTTGTTATCAAAAGTCATTTAGATTGATGGTTTACACAGCCAACAAAAAGAAAATATTCTATACCAATGAGAGGAAAAGTTTGGATAAACCTTTATACCTTTCCTTGATACCTTGCCTCTCTTCCCACTGAGAAAGAATTGGTTGACTTTAAAATCCAACTAATTTAACTTTCTTGGTTTATAACAGATGAACTGATTAGTAAGGAAATAGATCCGTAGAAAGCATTGTATGTTTAAAACATAGAATATGTAAGTGGCAAAATTGTATTTGTAACCCTGATCTCAATGATTTGATTGCATAACCTGTCTTTTTCCATTGAATCCATGTCTCTTAATGTTGACAGAGTCCTTTTCTAATAAGAAGGACAAAATTATAAAACATAAAGTAGATTCCCTGTCTTCTATAGTAATAACTATTATGATTACTCCGAAGTTTACCTGAAATGCCAGACTTTTGTGTAGCATCTGCTTATGCTAAGATCCACTATGTGGGATCACATATAAACTATTTCAGCAAGAGTTCTCCTTGGAGGTAATTTCAACAAGAGTTTTGTTCCCTACTAAACTAAAACATGTCAACACTTCTGTTTGATAAGTTCTGTGACTCCAAGTATTGAGCAAGTTTTTCTAAATATGTTGGACAAGAACTTTTCCAGACACTAGATATTGCAATAATTATTTTCTGTAATGAGAAGCTATTCTAGACATTAAGCAGAAAACTTGATTGCTCAAAATTGATCTGTTACTGTGGTTTAAAAAAAGGAGGCAGGGACATTGTTGGAAGAAAACTTGTGAATAAATTGCTGGAAAAAAATCCCAAGTACCAGAACCTAAATAACAGTCTTGGCTATTGCAATGAGTAAATTTGGGGACACACACACACACACACACAACACACACACCCCTTAGTTGCAAGAAAATGATCATCTAAAACTACTATAAGTAGTTTTTTTAAATTTGAAAAAAAAGAAATGTTCTCAGTATTTCTTCAGAAAGACTGGTTCCAATTTTTTGGGAAAAAAATGACTCCTTTATTTTTTAAATCCCGTGACTGATGTGTACTATCATAAATCAATAGTGACTTTATATTTTAGTGGGTGCATCAAATGTGCTTCCAATCTTAGAAACTGACAAAACCCTACTGTGTATTACTTGCCTTTTTTCCATTTTTTTCTTTGGTTGCATAACTTAAATGAAATGTCTACTTCTTATCAAAATTTTTGATTAAATATTGCATTCTTGTCAAAAAGAACAATAAAAATAAAGTTGATATCGATAAACTTATACAAACAAAACATTTAAATACAGTATGAAAAATAAAATCATTTTATATTTCAGTATGTTAAATAAAAGATGACAAAAATTTAAAATTCTATCACAAAAAATGTCAAGAAAAAGGACTAATTTTTGAGGCTTATTCATGGTACAGTGTCTCATTTAATGTAAAGTCTATTAGATAAAACTAGAAATAAAGAGGGATTGAGAGTGTTCTTGTTTGTTTTGTTGATTCAGTATATGCTAGGATACTAAACAGATATGTGATAATAGATTGTTTTGTAAAGGAATGAATGTAGATAACAGAAATTTTATTCAAGTAAATTTTGTTTAAAAGTAAGAATAAAGTAGCCTTTGGGAAAAAGACATATTCTGAGATGGAGACGATAGCATACATCATTTTATAAAAAATACTGACAACATTTTAATATGTATGAAAATGTCCTTTAAAAAGTGTCCTATTATTTATTATTATTATTATTACTTTTTTTTGTAGTTGGAGTCTCACTCTGTCACCCAAACTGGAGTGCAGTGACTGCTCCCGGCCACCGCAACCTCGACCTGCTGGGCTCCGGCGATCCTTCCACCTCAGCCTTCCAAGTAGCTGGAACTACAGGTGCGCGCTACCATGCCCGGCTAATTTTTTTTTTTATTTATTGTAGAGATGAGGGCTTACCTGCCTAGGCGGGTCTCGAACCCGTGGGTTCAGGCAATCCACTCACCTCAGCCTCTCAAAGGTACGGGATTACAGGCTGAGCCACTGAGCCCGGCTTTATTTATTTTTATTATTATAAAATATAGGTTTATGTTGTATACAGGTTTACAATCTTCAAAATGTTTCACTTGTTGTATCTCTTTTATTCTCATAACCACTTTGTGAAATAGTAATAAAATCATAAGTATCCTTATTTTTCCATATGAAGAAACTGAGGCTCAAAGATTAAGGGTTTAAAAAGGCCATCTATGTCAGGAGCGTTGGCTCATGCTTGCAATTATAGAACTTTGGGAGACTGAGGAGGGAGAGTCTTTTGAGCCCAGGTGTTCCTGGGTGACAGAGTGAGATGCTGACTCAAAAAAAAAAAGGCCATCTGAATCTTAACACAGAGTTCTAGCATGTACCATTGTGGTATTCCACTGAAAAATCTCATATAGCTGTTGACTTAATTCATTTATTTTAAGTGTATTTATTAGATCTGTATACATACTCACATAAGGATTGAAGCAAAATATATAAACATTAATTATGTTTTAATGCATTCTACTCTTTATTTTTAAAATAAACAAAATTATACAATAAAATAGCAACCAAAGTCTTCAGATTTTTTTAGTGTATTCTCTCATGAGCATTTAGTCTGAAGCTGGGCCACTTATTTCAAGGCAAAAGGAATGTTCCTTTCTGAGTATAAGTATTAAAACAGTACATTATCTGTGAAAGGCTTAAAACAAGATTACAATGAGAAATCAAACTACAAGTCAGTCCTCCTCTTATTTCTATAAGCTACAGCAATTTTAAATAATGTCAGTTTTAAAATAATCCTCCCTTCCAAGGTGTACTAAGCCCACTGTCCCAGCTCACCCAACTACCATTCTCCACTTGTCATATCCCAGGAAACAAGTGTGACACCTGAACTTCTTTAACAGCATATACCCCAAAATAATCTATGTTGGTAGTTTTAAGTGGCAAGTATTACTTTCCATTAATTTGCCATGACAGTGAGAAACTGGAACTCATGGAAGCACATGTTTCTCTATTCTGTTTCCTCAATAATGCTTTCCCAAAAATACTCCTTATAATAATATTCCTGTAGATTAATTTCACAGAAGTTCATAATATGCTTATAGAAACACCAAGGTTTACAAATGTGACGAAAAAGATGAATTTGAAGCCGGGCTCGGTGGCTCAGCCTGTAATCCCGCGCCTTTGGGAGGCTGAGGTGAGTGAATTGCCTGAGCCCGTGGGTTCGAGACCCACCTGGGCAGCAAGACCTCATCTCTACAATAAATCAAAAAATCAGGGGGGCGTGGTAGCGCATGCCTGTAATTCCAGCTACTTGGAAGGCTGAGGCAGAAGGATCGCCGGAGCCCAGCAGGTCGAGGCTGCGGTGGCCGGGAGTGGCCACTGCACTCCAGTCTGGGCGACAGAGTGAGACTCCAACTCAAAAAAAAAAAAAAAAATGATGAATTTGATGAACCATGCAGGAGCCAGGTTAATGGCCATTGTGTACATGGCACACTTCTGTTATCAAAACCAC
Source organism: Cephalopachus bancanus (assembly GCA_027257055.1). Lineage (NCBI taxonomy): Eukaryota > Metazoa > Chordata > Mammalia > Primates > Tarsiidae > Cephalopachus > Cephalopachus bancanus. The sequence goes on from JAPVLO010003775.1 coordinate 19,690, forward strand.
TACTTGAAGAAACAATAAGCTTTAATTAGCTAGGTATGAATAACATGATGAATAAAGATTTGAAAGCCTGG